>JBBPBT010000938.1:2377889-2388505 GCA_037974875.1 Cicer bijugum | reverse complement strand
AATTATACATGCACATTGAACGGGGTATATTTTAGTTTATATTGAAATATCTGTCTAAAATTAAATGTCACATTTGTATATTTTATTTGTTTTAAAAGAATTATTACTTTAAAATATCAATAAAATATTTATTATTTTTTTACACTAATATACTTTATTTATTGAATTTCATTTTACTTAATTACTTCGCTTACTACAATTAATAACAATATTTTTGTAAATGGTGTTAATTTTATTATTAAAATTAATTCAACTAATCATTTTTATTTTCTAAGAACCGTGCATAACTCAAATGTAGTATTTTTTTTAAACTCTCAAATTTAACATTCAATTTGAAACAAACAGAGTAGTATTAATGAAAAGGGAGTTGTAGTGATCGTAATAATTAATTGCATTTTAATGCAAGAGACATGAGGTGGTTTGGAGTTTGGAGGAGTTGAAGTGATAAGAATACATAAGTTCAACTAATTTCTCTAACAAAATTAACTACTCCTTTAGTCTCAAATTATACTCTTTTTACAATATCAATAAATTATTAATACATCTTTTTTTCACTGTATCATATATTATTTATTACTCTCTTTTTTCAATTCTTTTAATTTAAGTTTCCCAAATCATTAATGTAAGATACTTTTATAAAATTACTTATAAATTTTTTGCATACAACATTAACTATATTTTAATTTTTGTGAAATTGTCAAAATAGTATATAATTTAGGATGGAAAAAGTAATTATTAAGTATTGACCATCATATTGTTTGGACAGCAGTCCCTGTATCATATCATAACTATTTCCTTTATTTCCATTCTTAGCAAAAAGAAATTGATAAACAGAAACTCACCCTTTGCAATAAAGTATGCATTTCATGGTTTTCAAAGTCAAAAGGATCTTGCATTATGCCCTCCACTTTTGTTAAAGCTACTTGTTAGATTGGAAGGTGTTGTGGGGGCATTTGCCAAAGAAACGAAACATTGGAAAATATTTAATTAACATGATTAGTTAAAATAACCAGTCATCCAAAGGGTTTAAGTCACATATTCACAACTAACAAACAAGAAATAGTTGGTTCAATTGTCAAGAATCATTTGAATCAATTTTTATATATTAATGTTATTGCAACTATTAACTGGAGTGTAATCATGGGATATATCAATTATTAACTTTGTTAACATCTAATTGGAGATAGTTGATTTTTTTTATTAAGCCTCCAAATTTTAGGGAAATAAGGTTATGATAATCTAAAATTTGGTCAAAAAAATATGTAAAATCTAATAAAAAGTTATTTCGGCTAGAATTTAAACTAAATTTTTCTCAAATAATTTGTTATATTAACTGAAATAAATTTATTAACAACGGTGAACAATTATTCTTCGTCCTATTAAATTTGTGTCCCTTTTACTCTATTCTTAATTTCCTTATTGTTAAAGCGAGTGAATGTGCCACCATTAGCCATGGGCCTCGTCCATAAATTAAAGGAAAAGAAAAAGCATTCATGTATATCATCCATATATCTTTCATGATTAAAGAATTGATCTTGATAGTTGTGTTTCCACTAAATTATTCTCATGACCTACAGCCTTGAAATTTTAAAGCATGTCAAAATAAATAACTTACCAAGAACTCAAAATAAAAATTAAATAAATAAAAATATATGATTGGAGGGTAGGGGAGAGAAGGAGTTATTTTAAATTTAAATTATTTGGTTCAATTATATATCGGGGAGATGAGAGAAAAAGAGCAAAATCCCTCAACTTATATGAACTTCTTATTAAAATTGGCAACACAATCATTGATTATTTTCAGCATACCCATCCACCATAAATCACACCTTGCATTTCTCGCTTAGCAATTGAATACATCACCAAACAGAGACAAACATACCAGACATCATCATTTTTAATTGGTTATAATGCTCTGATAAATAAATTCGCAATTATTTAGACCCCGCTCTTCATGGAGAGATTGCAATAGCATTGTCCCTTTTGATTCTGACATAGTATCCTCCATTCTATCACATTTCACTTACATGCATATTTATTGTATGAATTTACTTTATACTATTCACTTTTGCAGTTTTTGTAATTAAACCCATGTATTTTAATTTACATATAACTAAATGGATAATTTCAAAAACTTGGATCTTCAAAAATATAGTAATATAACAGTTGCACCAAGTTTGTTCGATAGCCTTTGACCCTTTACCATGTTTGTTTGATGCCAACCTCATCAACATTTAACAGAAAACCAAAACATTCAATATAGGCATAGGTCTCTTAGTTTTTTGTCCTCACCTATATACTATACAACCGCTGTGTCCTTTATGACTTTCCTCTACTATTTGTGGCCAATCACCACTTATCTTAACTGTTACTTTTCTTTCACTCTATCACATGTTAATATGTGAATGCTGTTTTCTATTTTAACTTTTTGGTAACATCTAATTAATTAATCATAGGAGTGCAACTTTTTATTAAATAAAAAGCAGGATTTATAGCTGTCGGTGGAGATGTTCAGCATCCTATGACAAATATCCGTTGAGAGTACTTTTTCTAGTAATTTACCAGCCATTACCAACTTTCTCATTTCTTTTACTTTCACCTTCAACTCTGTTTTGAAACCAGAAGCCTTACAAAACTTGTTAATTCTTCCTCATGCTACGTTTTGCCAGGTACAAGTTGTAGCACTATGATCTCATTACTCTTAGTGCATTTTTCTCTTCCATATTGTAGTACTTAACTGTTGTAGCTATCTTAATTACTATTTTTTTTTGTGGCTGTGGTTTTCCACCTGCTGAAAGCAATGTTTCAATTGAAGTACAACATACTCATAAATATTGCCATAAATTAAATGAATATTAAACTTCTAAAAATATATATATATGCATGCAAACATGTGTTTATAGTCTCTCAACAAAGAGAAGTAGCATGAAACTAATGTAGGAAATAGAAAATTCTCCTCGCTGTTAGTTACTGTACAACAGCATGAAGTTTTCTCTTTCAGTTCTTGAATAGTATCTGAAATCATGAACCACAAGCCATGGCATTGGAGGAAAAAATCTATGGAGAATACAATCTTTGTAGCTGACAAAGTTGTCACTCCTTCTCAAATCATTGAAAAAGAGGTACCAACTAAGCTTTAATTTCCCTCATTTTTACATTACTCATTCTTTTATATTACCCTCTTTTTTTCTGCAAAACCAGAAACTTATATTAAGCACTATCCTCTGCTATGTTTTGGAAAAATGTTGATGAATTATAACTCTCCTTTTAGAACTGAATTAACTAGAGAAATGCTTGGTTTGATTAATGTAACTGACAATATTACATTTTACTAGGAACACAATCTTTCAACAGATAAGGAAAGTGGATCGCAAAGATCGTCGAGAAGAAGCCTAAATGAGAAGTTGGCAAAAGTACTCCTTGATTCACCTGTTGAAGCTGACCCTTTAGCAAAGGAACCTTTGCAGTCACAAAGCTGTGTTCAAGAAGAACAACAGCAAAGTGTATGTGTTGCAACTCCAAAGATATCAGAAGAGCATGAGAAGATTCAGAAAGAATTGGAAGAGAAGCTGAGTGAAGCAAATAAAAGGATAGATGACTTAACTACTGAGAATACTTGTTTAACCAATGCCTTACTCTCCAAAGAGGAATATATTGGAGAACTTCTTAGATGTAAACAAGAAGCAGATGAAGAGTTTAAAACACTGATGACAAGATTAGATTCCACAGAAAAGGAAAATGCATTCCTAAGATATGAGTTTCACATGCTGGAGAAGGAACTCGAGATGCGAAAGGAGGAGACGGACTATAGCCGTCGGTATGCAGATGAATCACACAAACAATATCTTGAAAGTTCTCAGAAATCCTCAAAGTTAGAAGCTGAGTGTCAGAGACTCCGTCTCGTGCTTCAGAAAAGATCTCCTGGTCTTGCTGGCTCAGGGAATAGGAAGAATGAAATCGGAATGATGAAAAGAGAGATAGATATGAGAAGAAAGAAGTCAAATCTTACCAAGGATTTGATTTGCAAAAATAATGATATTGGAAATAGTACTGGATTAGCCGATAAGCGTATCGGCTTGATGATCAAACGTTTACAAGATTTGGATGAGGAGAACAAGGCTCTGAAAAGAATTTTAACAGAGAAAAACTGTGAACTAGATTCTTCAAGGTTTATGTATGCTGAAACAGCTTCCAGGTTATCACAGGCAGAGATTCTGCTTAGAAAGTTTTCCGAAAATCACAAGTCCATGGAGCTAGCAAGGTGTTATTCCACATCAAATGAACTTCCTTTAATGTCAACTTTTGACATTTCTAGTGATGATGAGGCTATCTCTTCTGGATCCTGGGCGAACGCTCTCATTTCGGAACTAGAACATTTAAGAGTTACCGAGGCTAAAACTCATGGAAACAATAAAGCATTAGAAGTTCAAGACATGTATTCCACGGACGACTTTGTTGACACGGAAAAAAAGGCTATAGTTTCTGTTGATACACATAAAGGAGGATACTTATCTGATGTAAGTGGAAGGGAGCTTGTGCCAGTTGAACAAGATTTTGGCTTTCATGAGAAAAATCATACAAATCAAAAACAATTTGACTGGCTTCAGATTGTTTTGAAGGCTATGTTGGAGGAGAAACGCGTATCAAAGTGTAGCCTCGATGATTTATTCAACGACATAAAAATTGCATTTGGATGTATAAATCACTCAACTGCTTGCAAATATGATTATGTAACTCAGAAGCCAATGCATCCTGCAGAATCTGATTCTTTTTATGTTAGCAGTTTCAGTGGTTTTACAGAATCAGTCCACAGAATTATCAAGCTCATTGAAGGAATTGCTCCCAAGTCATTCATCTGCAACAATGGTCCAGATTGCTTGGAAGAGAATCAACATTCAGACTTATCTCAATCACCTAAATCCAAAGACTTCTTTATTCATGTTTTACAATGGAAAATTTCAGACTTGAATCCTCTTTTGCACCAACTTGTTCATACCTGCAAAAATTTACTGACAGGAAGAGCTGATTTTGAAAATTTTGTCGAGGAAATCGCAGTTGCTTTAGATTGGAGCATTAATAACTGTGCTAACTCCACCAATGCTTCAATTGCAAGAGATAAGATCAAGAAACATTTTAACAGTTTTCTGTCAGCAAATGAAAATGAAAATCAAATAGATGCCGACGATAAACAATTTTCTCACAAAGAGTCTACGCTCTTCAGCACAAAAAGTAATCAGCATGATCTCCTTGAAGAAATTAGAAAACTAAAAGATGATCTGAGGAATACTGTATCTGCTAAGAAAGACTTGGAAGTAAAGCTGATGTCGGTAACCCATGAGAGCGTGAATTTGACAAAACAATGTCATGAAGCACAAAATAGCATCAAAGGTTTAGAATTAGAATTAGAGACATTGAAAGAATCCAAAGCGATGGTTGAAGACCAGATTGAAAAACAAAAGATGATAAATGAAGATCTTGACACACAACTTACAATAGGCCAGGCAAAGTTAAATGAAATCTTTCAAAAGTTTTCTTCCTTAGAATTTGAATTAGAGGATAAAAAGAACTCCTGTGAGGAATTAGAAGCAACATGTCTTGAGCTTCAACTTCAGCTGGAAAGGTAAAAGCAAAAAGAATTCTTCATTTTCCTTTCTTTCTTTTGGTTTCTAGCAGTTTGCAATTACCATTTGTTTTCCTGAATAATGAATCTGATTTTGCAATCATTTTAAAAACATTAACAGCATTACAAAGAAAGAATCTCCAATCTATGGCAGATACGAAGCGGAAAAGATACATCAAACAGTAAGAAGTTTGCATCTTATATAATTGCAAAACCTTTACATCATTGTTTGCATTATCAACTTTATTTCTATTTTCATTTGATGTAAAAATATAGTTAAAAATGTCAATGAAAAAAATAAAATCAGGGTTGGGAGATCACAACAGCTTCATCAAAGTTAGCAGAGTGCCAAGAAACTATTGTTAACCTTGGGAAACAACTCAAGGCACTTGCTTCATCTAGTGAAACAGCACTTCTTGATAAGGATGTCTCCACAAATAGTTCTATGGCTAATCCATCTCAGAAGAAGAACTTGATCAAAAAACGATCCTCGCTGCGCACCCATATGCTAGCTGAGGATGATGCTAAAGAAGAGATACATACGTTGGCCCAAAACGAAGAAAGCAAAAGTATTGAAGATGCAGAGAGACCGCCCCTTCTTCAATGGGAAAAAGAAAGTGTTTTGCAAACTCCTCTTGTCATGGTTAATTTACCAGAAACAACTATGACCTCAGAGAAAAATGATAGAAGCAAGGCCACAGGATATCTGTCAATTGTGCCGAGAAAAAAACATGGCGGCTTTGAATTTCTGAGGCGGCTGTTGTCAAGACAAAAGAGTAAAGGAACTAAGCTATTACGGATAGCATGATTAAGAATGGACATAAAACCCGCCCCTCAAGAGTGGTATTGGACAGGAAGTTTATTAGGTGTTTTTAATTGGCAATGGGGCTTCTTTGATTATTGACGTTTGGAGCTGAGGCCAACGTGTGAGACTCTCTGTTGTAGATATTTCTGCTGTACATGTATATACATTGCTTTAGTGGTTGTATTTCAGATTAAACGCGATGAACGAGCTTGGGTTTGCAAAGATTATGTTGTGTTAAGTTAAGAAAATAACAGATTATTCTTCATTATGATTTCACAATATTGTGTAGTTTAATACCATTGAACAAAACATAAGCACTGCGATGCTTATATTGTACCTCAATTTCATTGACATGATTTTTAATTATTCTATCATGATTATGCAGTTTACAAAAAATTACATTAATAGTACTTGCAGTTACTTGTGGAACAACATGTAAAGAGCAGCCCTTTAACTTGCAGTGTTACCAATCCATGAATTCTCAAAATCCAAACACATTCAGCAATGACAGCGTGAAATTTATAGAACTTCAAAGTAATGAATTTCAAAACTAATTTGCAAAATTGTCAGAAAGACACTCGCATTTGCACAGTGAATTGAACCTTTGTGTCATTAGACCCTCTTACTGTAAATATTTCAAAGAATTACTATTTAACAATCCACTTCAACTTAAACGTATTTGAAAAACGTTTCAATATTAACAGTTACATGCTCCATTGTTATTATGCAACAATGCCAATTGAAGACTTCGTAAAATTTGTGAATTCGAGTAAAAAACAACAGCAAACCTTCAAAATAGTTTCAAGCTGTAATATTTCCAGTGTATCGTACCCTCTAACAAATTTATCTTAAACTTGATTTATGAAAATCTTAGTAAAATGATTATGGCAAAGAAGTCACGACTATGACACATTGCAGATATAATACACGAAATTGACTGGCTGTTTAAGGGGTTGGAAGCAGAGTAATGAAATTATTATGCAGCCAGTGATGTTTTGAAAATGATACATGCCACAAACAAAAATACTTAACCCGTCAACATTTCTATATATACATGTACACTATAATCTCCCACCGTTCTCACAGAAACCCCAATAGCATCCCTACAAACTAAAAACACCCATGAAAGCCAAGTAAACGAGTCTATAATTTAGTTTCTCAACTTGTGAAAAAGTGAACACGCCACAGCTTATAAACAATAATTACTAACACGAGAATTTCAAAATACTCAGTAACCCTTAAAAAAAACAATTTAAAATTCCTTTCCAACACATTATAGTTGAAATTCATCAAATAAAATAATAGATGCAAATTTTGGAAACATAAACCAACTTGATTAGCGTCTACAACTTTATCAGTACCAAATAACATTGGTAAAGAGAATGAAAACACATCAAGGTAAGAGCATCCAATATGAAATCTATGCAAGCAAGACCATTGCACTGCAACAACTATAATTCACAGTTCTAAAACATCGCAAGTGAAGACCATTGACGCAAAAACAAGCATATTTCAATTCAAGAGGCGCTAAAAACATGCAATGTATTCCAACATCAACATAAAAACATAAAAACAAGCATACACAAAACACCAAGCATAAGCAGCAGAATTTCAAAACCAAAACATAATTTATGTAAGTCTTGCAAAATCGGATACAAACTCTAAATAACAAGTTCAACTAAAACAACCATTCAATCCATAATAATTCTACGAATTAAAAGAAAGTTTTCCACAGCATAAAACATGAACCGAAAGCTAAAATAAATAACCAAAAAACACCTCTTTCTCTGTCCCTTCCAAATAAAAGATTTCAACGGTAGGACTTCTGGAACCTGGCACGAGCACCACGTCCACCGAACTTCTTAGGCTCACAGCGCCTAGGATCAGCAACAAGCAAGGTACGATCGTAACGCACAAGGATATCCTTGATCTCCTTCTTGCTTTGTTCATCGACATACTTCTGGTAGTAAGCAACGAGTGCCTTTGCGATACTCTGCCTGATGGCGTAAATCTGAGAGGTGTGACCACCTCCTTTGACGCGGATGCGCATGTCTACTCCGGCGAAACGGCTCTTTCCCAACAAGAGGATTGGCTCAAAGGCCTTGAATCGGAGGATCTCCGGTTCAATCAACTCGATGGGGGCACCATTGATCTTGATCAAACCACGGCCGCGCTTGCAGTAGGTGACAGCCACCGCGTTCTTCTTGCGGCCGAAACATTGCACTTGCTCCAACTTTTCCATATTTTCTCTTTCTTCTCTGAAATTAGCTCAAAACCCTAATTCCCAGAGAACGCAGTGAGACCTTATGTGATAATAGGGTTTCTGATTATATATTTCTGAAATTGCCATCGGCTAACACGGCCCGATCCAAATTAGTGAAAGTTTGGGCTTCCATGTTTGCCTGTTCTTTCACTATACACAAACCTAAAAATAAGCCCATTTATAAATTGTTTTACTAATTACTCTTTAGAAAAATAACGTGTATTAATAATAATATATACCAATAATTAATAATATCGTCCATTAATAATATATATATATATATACACTAATTCTTCTAAACGAGCATTTTTCAACATGACACTCTCATATCAACTTCAATTCTGTGTGTTACTATCTCCAACAAACACTTCAGTTAAATCATGTGTCAATTGCATAATTAATCTAAAAATAATAATAATTTAAAATACTTATAATAACTCAAATTATCTATTTTGCAGAAAATATAATCTTTCTTTTAATATAATTTTTCAATCAAATCGATTAAAGATCATAATTCAAAATATATTTCAAAGACATAATATTAATGATAAATGAATAATTTTAAAGAAAATAAAAAAAGAATATATATTGATAAATAAATAAAAAGGAACGCGTTCATTGTGATTCTTTAAAAAGAAAATAAATTTGATTTCAAATAAACAGAAAAAAAAAACAATAACGAGAGATTTAAAACTACTTCTTTATGTAGTACTTCCATTTGTACTACATGGCCAATGCCCTAATGCCAATACACTTACATTAACTATTGATTTTAACAATTACAATATAAATTTTGGCCAACAAGAAAATTACATTTATTTTTGCATGTGGTGAGATATTTTTTAGTGTTAAGTATTGAATGTAAAATTATAAAATTTTGCAAACTTTGATTCTAATAAATATAAAGTCAAAGGGCTTTATAAATTTCTAAAAATAAATGTCTAATTATATACAATAAGACTATAATTTTTTGTTAATTCATATTTTTTTAGCAAATATTAATATATGCATTGCAAAAGTCATTTACACTGTTTTGGAAAGAAGACTAGTGAAAATGTCTAGATTCTTGAAAATCTCCCTCTTAGAATGCTCCATCACATGTAAATCAAAGTTATGGTTCTCAAAACTAATATCACATAGTTTGTCTTTTACGTGATTCCCTTCCCACCAAATATGAGAAACTTGGACTTGCCATACTTTATTAAGCAAGTTATATATTTTTTCGAAGAAGATTATAAAATGGAGACCACTTTTCTTAAGCTCACAACGAGGACTTGAGAATTGCTCTCAATTATATTTGTCTTAGACCCATATTGTCAAGCTAAGCTAATAATGACCTCTAGTAGTTATTCCCTCGACAATATGTCCTCTAAGGTACTTATTCATTCTAATAACTTCACTTAAACTCTCAATCCATTGTGTTAAAAATATTTATATAGTCAATTAGATAAATAATTAGTTAGTGTAAAATAACTAACTAGATGATGTAACTAACTAATCAACTCAACTTCCTAACTAACTAAGATATTCAATATCCTCCTTCAAAGTAGATTGTGTTTATTATGCTTCAAGCTTGAAAAATGTCAAGAATTTTTTTTGAAAAAAATATTATTTACAAACAATATGAAAAATAAATTTTTGAAAGATTAATTTATTATTCGTTTGAAATGAAAATAAGAAATATTCTAATGAAATATTACTTTTTCTCCCTTTTTTGTAGTAAGTGTTGAACGAAGTCTACACCTTAATGCAAGATTTTTTTTTCTCTCTCTCTCTTTTAATGAAATTTTATGTGTAACTCATGTGTCATTAGCTTGTTATTCTAAATGAAAATTTAATCATATTTTTTTTTCTAGAAACAATAACAATCTTATTTTCTTTTGTTTGTGAGTATTAAATCTAGAGTATACACTTTCAAGCAAGATATT
>JBBPBT010000938.1:2354991-2364991 GCA_037974875.1 Cicer bijugum | reverse complement strand
ACCCACCCATTCCGTTTCAATCCAGGATCTTCCTCTGGTAACGATTTCTTCATCTTCAAACTCTCTAATTTCATTTCTTTTTTCTAACATCAATTTTCTACCTCGATTATTATATATTATATGTTATTCTCTTTTATTATATATTATGCTTATTACAACAACAAAAAAATCGTTTTAAATTCGTATTTTTTCCGTTAGCAAGTTCTTACATCCCTTTTTATCGGTTCTACGGTCGGAAGATCGCGTCAACAGTATTGAATTTCATGTCCAATTTCGTTTTTTTCTCTTCTAATTTTTTCAACCCTACCTCTTTGAAATATGTAATCGATTTGAAGCCTTGTCTTTGCTTTTTTCCATTTTTTAAGTTGAATTTCAATCTTTTTAGTTTGGATTCGGTTAATTGGGCATCATAGTAATCTTGGAATTTAGGAGTTGGTATTGTAAAGTTTCATTCTTTTGATGACATGAGAGATGTTTATTGTCTTTCAATTTAACCTTATTATTGTTAAGCTTATGTAGTTTCTTAGCTTTTGTGCCTTAGGCGTAGGATACAGACTTGATTGCCCTCTTTGGTATAGTGATGAGAAATAAGGGGAGATGAAAATGTTTCACTTGAGACATCTTGCTCATCTTAATAGAGAATAGATATGTTGATTTATATTTGTTCATCGTTGTTCTAACAGCTTTAACTTCTTTGCATTGTGTCAATGCCTTTTAAACAAAACTATTTCACCTCAGTCTGTGATTAAATTAAATTTTCAGCACAAGATAATTGTTTTTATTTTTTGCAAAGGCCACAAGATAATTGCTTTAGTTTTATGGAATAGATTTTGATAAGTACATGATTATTTTTTTCTCTCCGTTCAGACACATTTGCTTATATATCTTAGCTCATAATATTATTGCATTGAACTAATGGCTAAGTTCTGATTGTGTCTAGAAACGCATGCTATGCACTTTAGTTTTACAGCCAATGTGTCATCTGCAGGTTATATGTATGACTCTTTTGTGCACCTCATACATAGCTTGAGATTTGAGAATCTATCATGTGTTTTCTGGTGATTAGTTTAGGTGGCATAGCTGGATTTTGATGCAAGGTCAAAGGAGGAGTATTGGGTCCTTCCCAGCAATTGTTAGCATGATGCCAGGTCCTAGTTCTAGTGGCACTGATATGAATTGCCAGCCTTCCTTGAATCATGTGCAAAATGCAGTAGATTTCCGGTTGTCAGATTATAGGGGGTCTTCCGGTGAAACTGCATGTTTACGTGGTGCTGGTCCTAATGCAAGCTTTAGTGGCTGGAATACTGGTGAACCCAGTTCTGGACTGAATCTGATCAACCAAGTCAATGATGAAGGTCTAAAATCAGAACATAGGCTGTGTTCTTCGCGTGGTGCTACCTCTGAAGATGGTCTAAGACCTGAGGAAAGGCAATTACTTGGGAACCAATCTAGAATTCACCCTTCCTTTTTGCAAGGTTCCAGCTCTACTCATACAAATCAGAGTATTAATCTCGGTATGGGACACATTGCTAACTCTGCTGATCGTGGGAAAGGAAAAGAATCTGGTAGTGGCGTTAATAACAGCAATCCTTGTGGATTAGATAGAGAGAAGACATCACTAGGCAGTTCTTCATGCAATCTTATTGGAACTTCGTCTGCAAGCTCTGGATACATGGCTTGGGGAGATAGTGGTGGTTCAAGTTCTTCTTTAGCTAATTGGGGTCCTTCCTGCAAGAGAAAGGCTCTTGAAGGTAGTTCTATGCAACTTTGTACTGGAGGAAGCTCAAGTTCCCTTGTACAACCTGAAAATGGTTACTGGCCTACTGATTCTGTTGATCTTAATGCTCCTAGCTTAGGGGATTTATCACCTTTAGAGGATTTTCGTGTTACCAGTCCTCCTTTTCAGCAGAATACAATAAATGAAGCGAGACAAGAAGCTTCCAATGCATTTCCTTCAATGTTAAGTGTTTCGGAAAATGTGGAAAGGCCTTTAAGAAACTTTGATAGGAGAATGACCCATCTACAGCATCAAGAATCTGTACCTTTCAATTTAACATCGACAAGGAGTGCTAGACATCATAATCATCCTTCTCCACATCAAATACCTGGCTCTCTCTCATTTAACGAGTCCTTGGATTTGAGGTTAACAGCTGGAGTAACAGCTGCTAATTCAACTGTGCCTCAAAACCAATCACCCGCCATGCATATGCATCCTTTTCCGTGGAATAGAGCTGCTAATCCTAGAGTTTCCAGAACTTCAAGTTCTTATAACTCTGGAGAAAGAGCAGTTCGGGAAGATTTTAATTTACGACTCTTCCCGAGAGATAGTACCGAGCATCCCATGAACGTGCCTGCATCTTCAGGACATGAACCTACAGGTTGGCATACATCTTCTAGTAATGTGAACAGTGTGGGAGGTATACCTCCTACACCCTGGATTGGATCTAGTTCAAATGTCCACTCATTACCTAATCCCAGTTGGACTTTTAACCATGAAGTACCAACAGAAAATCTACAGAGAGTTTCAGAGTTCAGTCCTTGGTCCCTTTTTCCATCAATCAGCTCAGCAGCCGGTACTCATAATGGCCAGCCTCCCTCTACTTCTGGACCTCTTTCATTTTCTCAGGGTTCTAGCAGCAATCAACCGTATCCAAGAGCATCGTATTTGATGGAAAGAAGGGGTGGCGGTGATGTTCTCCCTGCTCCTCATCCACTGCGAACATTAGCTGTTGATAATGATGGGAGACGCCGGCTCATATCTGAGGTATTATTTCTACTTGTTTTACTTATTATAAGATATGTTGGACTGTTGCTTAAAGGCTATACTGTGCTGGTGCGATGATTTTCCTGTACTAAATATATTCATATAGCCTGTATTTAGAATTCAGACAACGTGAAATATTTTATTAGTGAGTAATTAGTATAATCCCACTGACTCATACCGTTGTTTGGTAATACTTATGGTCTTGATATTCATCTAATTTCTGTGCGCTACCTCATCTTTTTATAACTTTTCAGTTTGCTTATGAGCAGAATAGTTTATTTTTAGCAGCCAATTAATAAGCATTTTTGGTCGAATGAAATTGGACAAATAATATAATTATTTAGCTAATTTTGGCGCCTACCTGAACTAACTGTGTAGTTATTCATGTGCCAGATTCGCCAAGTCTTGATTGCAATGCGGAGGGGTGAGAGCTTACGAGCTGAGGTTCGAACTTTTAGTTTTTAATTATATCTTTTGATAAATTATGACATGCATATGTTGTGTTGTGAAATCAGCATTCAACGTAGTATTGCCATAGTTTTATTACACTTGATGATTTGTCACTGACCCATTTCTCTTTTATCTGAGGGAGATACTCATATTTGGATGGAGTACTTATAAAATGCTTATTGTAGAACCAGGCTAATGGTGTGCAGCTATTACAACCATTAGACCCCATTAGTTGAATGTGAATTGAAGGGAAAATGTAATCAGTAATGCTGGTTATATCTTCTGTTTCTTTTCATGTTTTTAGATAAATCATCTCCTTTTGTTTGCAATACAAATACACAACTCTTATCGAGTTGGCATGGTTGTGTACGCATATAATTTAGTTGCATAAGAAATATATGCTTCCAAGCAAGCCCAAGCCTGTAGACTGTTGAGAATGCTAACCTAACAACTTTTGCCTTTGACCAACATTTGCAATGTCAGGATTATATGCTCTTTGACCCTTTCCTATATCATGGCATGGCTGAAATGCATGACAGACACAGAGAAATGCGCCTCGATGTTGATAACATGTCTTATGAGGTAAAAAAGAGAAAAAATCGTACTCCCATCCATCAGCAATGGTATTCTCTGTTAGTTTTGACTTCAACTTGAATTGCAGGAATTGTTAGCATTGGAGGAGCGTATAGGAGATGTAAGCACTGGACTGAGTGAAGATATAATTCTTAAGTTGATGAAACAGCGATTTTATGTGTCTCTCATGACAGAGTCTTCTTCTGATCTCGAACCTTGCTGTATCTGCCAGGTACGAGTAATGAATGATTCGGCTAGTATGATACAACAGTATACCTGATTTCTTCTGATTTTGATGCTAGTTTTACTTGTTCTTCCATGATGGCAGGAGGAATATGCTGATGGACAGAATATTGGTTCACTAGATTGTGGTCATGAGTTCCACAGTAACTGCATCAAGCAGTGGCTAATGCAGAAGAATCTGTGCCCAGTTTGCAAAACAACAGCCTTGCCAACGTGACAAAGGAGAATCTCTCCCTTTATCAGTTTGATCTTTAGCTGGAATTATCTATTATTACTTGTTTTATTTCATGAACTTCCTCTTATTTGTCAAGATTGGGAATGAAAACACAAAAAAAAAAAGACATAAACAAGAAACATTGGTGGTTAAGCTATAGTAGAGTTATTACATTTATACTGTGATAATGGACAATTACATGTCCTTTATGATAGCTAAAAGCACTTGAATTTTAGTAATTTTCATTATAAATTTAAGACCGTTGACAGCTGAAGTGCTGAGTTATATTACTTGGGTTATTTGTAAGATGTTATATAGATAGTCTTTATCTGTTTGATTTTTTGGTTTCTCTTGATGCCAGTTTTCACCAACACTGAAAAAGAAGCACACTTGAATTTTTTTTTATGTTGCTTCCAATTTTAACTAAATGTTGATCTAGATCGATGTATTTTTATTCTTTGGTTGCTTTATGATGGAATCGTTTAGAAACCAGGTTATCAAGATAAACTCGATTTGTTTTCAAAGTGCCAAGTAGTTGAAGGAGGTTTATGGTTTGAATTCTGACTACTAAACATAACATACTAACAAATCTGCATGAAAGAGATGTAATGTAACATCCTAACTCCGATTGTTTTTCTAAAAATTGCAACTACTATGATATGAAAAGACGAGGTTTCAGTGGTCTGGCAAGATCTTAAAGACAAATTTTCACAAGGTGATTGTGTTTGCATGTCTCAACTTCATAACATTCATTTTTCCCTCTAGCAAATTGACATCTCAATCAGAAATTACCTTACAAAGATGAAGATTCTTTGAGATGAGTTATGTAATTTGCATCCAATTCCTTCTTCTACAGCTCCATCGAAATATTGTTACAAGAACACCAATTAAATGTTTGTGTTTTATCTGTTACAACCCTCTCAAGGCGTTCTTGCTTACAACCCTCTCAAATTTCATCAAATTTGGTCAGTTAAGATAAGGGGTTGACACTGTTTGAGTTAATCCCGTAGATCCGATCAATTTGAACCAAATCAATCCGCCAAACATGGTATTAAAGGTAGTTAAAAATACTTATGGTTTGGTGGAATTTATATAACAGTGCATCATACTTCAATTGTATAACAATTCTTTAAATAATCATTTCAAAATTTTATTTTTCTTTTTCTTGAGTTCAACTATTATTCTTAACATGATTTCATGACAGTAATAATTATTTTGCTATATTCTTTCAAATTTTCTTTATCATTTCTTCCTCATTTCGAATCCATATTTTTTTTATTTTTCATTCTTTCTCAACTTAGTTGTATAATATTTGTAGCTTTAAGATTAAAGATGTTTTGTGATTTATGATATAATTATTTAAAAATTTCATTGTTGATTAATCATTCTCCTTTAGTGATATATTTCACTATAATTTCATTCTTTTTAGCTATTTTTGGTTTTCTCTTTGTGCTTCTATCATATGGTAGTAAAACAATTATCATTTTTGTTCTTTCACCATGTGGTATAAGACATTTCTCATTTTCTTTGTGCCTCGATCATATGATGGTTAAGTTTTGTTGACCAAATTTGACATTTGAATATCAAAGATTGGAACTCTTGATTCTATATTGAAGTGAGTACCATGAAGACACCAAATGATTTTTAAGTTAGTCTAAAATAGGCCGAAGACTTCGACGAGAGTTATGCACCTCAACCACTACCATTTTCTACATGAATTTTATTGTTTAGCTGATGTGATTACAACTTATATTCTTTTTCTTATATTTTTCTTTTATTAATTTCACTGTATTTTTCTTTTTCTTGTATTGTTTTTCCCAAGTTGGAAATGTTGTTCCATACTTTTAATTTGCGGAGGACTATTAGAGTTGTTAAAAATACTTATGGTTAAGTGGAATATGTTAAGTTAATTACATTAATATCACTATATAAAATAGTATCATACTCTAATTATGTAACAATTGTTCAAATAATCATTTCAAGTTTTCTTTTTCTTTTTAATTATTTCTCTTTTTCTTGGGCTATACCATGATTCTTAACACATAGTTTGGATTGAATTATTGATTTAGTTTGGATTTGAAAAGAAAGAATCCAAATACAATTGGTTGGAGCGTGAGTTTCTTAATTTGGAAACCGAGTAACTGACCACTCAAACATAATTGGACATTGAGTAACTAGTCACTCAAACATAATTATTTGATATGTTATTGAGATATATCAAAATTAACGTTTTATATGTGTTTATCAAACATAGTTAATCTTTATGAAATATCAATCAATTGAAATTTGTGTAAAAATTAATATGAATGATCAATATGACATAGTAGTGAATTTTGTAAAATTTGTAATAGTTAAAATGTTAACAATATAACATCATAGGTGTAATTTGTAATTTGATCGATATTAAAAAAAAATATAAAACTAATGAAATTGTCATCTGAACCAATATATAATGGGCGGATTTATATAATTTATACCAATATAAATGATGTAGACTGTGTGTTCATAAAATTTATTTGATTAGTACAACCCTAATTTGAGATTGATTCAAGAACACTATTATTTATTTGATTGAATATTCAATGTAGAACAATGTAGTTTTGTATACTCCAAACCCTGACAATGTGTTTTGTATCTTCTACCTATCTACTACTATAAATCTGAAAAAATAAACAACCACCTAAATTATCAATATACTAATTCTTAAAAACTGGTCATGTCATCTAACATTTTGCCATTTTATAGCCATTTCATTCATTCACTTTTGAACTCCTTCGCTCTCTCTCTTATCCTTGTCCTCTCTTATAATACCCACTTTTTGTATCCTCTTTCGTTTCTTATTTCTCCAGAACATGTTTGATTAAGAGAAAAAGTAAGAAGAGGGAAAGAGATGATAAAGAATGTGAGATGAGAGACAACTGTGAAAAATAAAATAGGTTTGATGCTTTTATTTAAATTAATGATTAATATAGTTAATTAATTTTATAATTTTTTCAATTTGAATTTAAAGATAATTACTCCATATTTATAATTAAGCAGTTGTTTATAATACAGTACTAAATATTAATAACTAATTATAATTTATTGTACAAATTATACATGAGACAAATATTTAATTTGTCATTGATTAATTAGTTAAAAGAGTATTCTTCACAAGTCAATTAGTTAAAATATTATAATAAATAATTATAATTAATACACAAGATAAATATTTATCATTCTTGAATTAGTTAAAAGATGACTCTTTGTGAATCAATTAGTTAAAAATGGAAACAAAATTTTAATATACTAATTATAATTTATTGGATTATTAATTAATGTTTCACTAATGATTATTTTACAATTGTGTCTGAGAGGACATGAACTTCGTGTATTAAAGTTACAAAATTAAACTCTTACCACTGAGATAACACCTCATTAACAATTATAATTTATTTTTGTATTAATTAATCATTCATCGGACAAATATTGGCACAAATGTACACAATGACAAGGTTTTGCTTGGAGTAGAGGTGATAATAGGTCAAATTCACTAACATGGGCTTAGGCCTAGCCTACGTCAAACATAGATCAATCTAAACTTTTTTTTAAACAAATAAAAACAAGATATCTAAAAAAATCATAATTAGTTAAAAATGTCAGGTTACATGTCACGTAAAAAAATATCTAAGTCTATCAGACTAGATTATTTAAATAAATATAAATAATACTTTTATATTACTACTAAAACTATTATATTAAATTTTGATCTTTTGTTAGATATTGACTTTTAGTAATTTATGCGTATTAACCTTATATAATTTTTGACATATTTAAATGTACTTTTATAAAAGAGAATTGATATAGGATGTCATATAAAGACAAATTATTCAAAAATGTCAAGTTAAATATCAAAATAGAACTTAATTTCATTAACTCGTTAGTTTATTTAAAGATATGTATGATTACTTATTCAAATATGTTAAAATGAAATAGACTTAATCTATTTCTACAGTTAGTTAAGATTTTGAGTGTGACACTAACAAAATAATAATTGCAATATTTAGAAACCAACAAGTATATGGATAAAAAAATCTTCATTAAACCAAAAACCACGATTTTATAATGGAGTCTTCACTAACAAAATTATAACAAACTAATTATAATTTAATTTTAAAATTACAAATGAAATAAATGAAGTGAATATAATTTTCACATGAAAGTAAGTTTAAATTATGACCCTTTAAAGTAACTTGGAAATGTTAGATCAAAATGACGAACTTACTCGTATTTGAAAAGGTTCAAGAGCAAAATTATATATCAAGTTGATAATAGTGTTATTTAGTGAAATAACAAAATAATAAAATATAACGGTAAGGAAATCACAAAAAAAGTAATATCATGGTTCACTTCACATGGACTAATGCAGTCCTAACAATTATGAGATTTTCACTAGTAATTTGAACAACCTCTCAACTAAATCTTTTTTTTAGTCACATTTAACTATGCACTTGTATTTTCTTAGCCTCAACATGCTTACACAAATCACTCAAATTTTCTCTTAACTAGACAAACTTAATAACACTTATAACAAGTCACTCAAATTTTCTCTCAACTATACAAATTTGATGATGTTTATAGAAAGATGATAATGATGATTTATTTTGGATCTGATCACAACACTATTTTTTAAATTGGTTGAACTAAGAACACATTCAAAAGTTTGATCCTAAAATCTATGACAAAGAGAGGTATTGTATTTCTTTATAATTGAAGAGAACTTTAATAACTTTGTAGTTAAGAAAGTGAAATATATTTGATTGTAGTCTATTGAAGATTGCAGCTTGAAGTACCTTCTATTTATAGACCTAGTATGGCTCCTTTTTGTTGTAAAGGACACATATAATTGTTGAACATATGTATCAAGGTGTTAAAGTATGTTGCATAAATGTCATCTACAATCTAGGTAGACATCCTTTTCTTTATGGGTAATCATCATCTTCTTTGAGAATGTTTATGACCATCATTTGCATTGTATGAAGATATCTTCATCAATATGAAGGCATCCTCATTTGTTATGAACATGATAAAGGAGTTTGATCATCCCATTGACAACATGATACAACTTGTCATAAGCTGCAAAATAGGATGTGTGAGATTGCAATGAGATGTCATTTGTACTTGTAATGCATAACATTATCTTCTCAATGTTCTTATGTTTGAATGTCCTCAACTCTGAAGAACATGCATGAGTATGATTGGAAAACATAATCAAATATTCATAAAGAGTGGATTTATCTTTGAACACGTGAGCAATGTCAGTTTGTCCCTTTTAATTTTCTTTTTATTATTTGTGTCATATGAGAATGCTTCTTTTGTAGTATGATCTACATTCTTTTTTATTTGATCAATAAAAACAATATTTCTTTTGTCATTTATGTCTTGATTGTCATCAATGAATATCCTTATCGATAGTTTTCTTTTACATGAAACTTAAAATCAAAGAAATTTTATTTCAATAGCTTCACTTATATATTAAAAATATTTATAATAAATTCTAAAATATTTTCATTCTAGAATGTCTAAGAAATAATTTTATTCCAATCACTTTACTTATATATTAAAAATATTTATAATAAAATATAAAATATTTTCATTCTAGAATGTCTAAAAATATAAAATTATAAAATTTAAAATATTTTCATTATAGAATGTCTAAAAATATAAAATTGACTGATTATATTTTAATTTTGAAAACTAATATTATAGAATAACAT
>JBBPBT010000938.1:2333919-2345131 GCA_037974875.1 Cicer bijugum | reverse complement strand
TTGAAATAGAAAATTCCAAAAATAATAATGTAACTATTTTAAAAAAATATATATATTAATACGTATATTTCAAAAATTCGATTTTAAAAAATTTTGAAAAAAATCCATGTTTCGAAATTTTGAAAGTTTAAAAATTTTGTATTTTGAAACTTTTATTAAAGTTGAAATCTTGGAAAATATTTTATTAATACAATAAATTGTATTTCAAAAATTACAAATTAATTTAAACTTTTGAAAGTAAACTCATTTTGTATTTCAGAAAATTTATAATAAACCTAAGTTTCGAAAATTTGAAAATTTTCTAATAATTGTTGCTAAATTTTTTAATGTGTGAGTGAAAAGAAAAAAAATCTAATTTTTATATTTAATAAAAAGAGTAAAATAGTATTTTTAAATATGTTGGAGTGAGAGATATAAATGAGAATGGCAAGTAGAAAACTAATAAAAGAGATTATAACTTGAGCGGTCTATTTTGTTAGATTGACTCGTTAGAGAATGAGAAATTTAGAGCAATTTGGTACTTCTACAGTTTCCAAAGTATTTCGTCAATATTAATAATGATATAATCTATATAAGACTAATTAGCCGATATAGTCGATAACGGCTACCTTATTAAGGTAAATTTTAATATAAACAATGATCTCTTAAACGTTAACATTAATTATTATTTTTATTTTTATAATTGATATAGTGACTTAAAATTTATCGATAAAAATAAAGATAAATAATTATATATTTTATATTAAATCAAAGAACAATCAAATCATAATCCTATTTATAGAGATGATGAATATTATAAATTATTTCTTCTAAAAAAATATAGTCAATAAAATCTTTAAGGAACTATTCCATTTTTCGTAATACTCAATATATTACCCATATAATTAGCTTATATAATTTCATCTTATCTTTATCTTTCTCTTCCTATAATATCATCAAAGATATTATATCATACTCTTTTATCCAACTTAATTTTTTGATGGTCTATTTTTTTAGTTAATAACTCCACTAATTCCAAACGCATGCTTCGAATAAATAATTAAATACTATATGATATAAATAACACTTATTTCCCATAATACGTGACGGAGCGAGTACCGCCGTAGAGTTTCATTAATGATCTCACCGACATTTTTGTCAGTAGTATGAATTTGACCCTCAAATAGTAAAGAAGAGCACGTGTTGTTATTCACCTCACTTTAGTAATTTCAATTTCAAATAGTGTGTGAATGTGATAGTTGAATTTCTATGACCCCAATATTCAGAGATATATATGCACGTTTTTACAGAATTTGTCTAGTTCTCACTGCTTAGTCCAAGATTTTAACTCTAGTTTTTGAATATTGTCTATAGAAAAATCATTCAACTATACAATTTAAATTTCTGATACCTGAAAACAACTTATCGTGCACGCCAATAAACTGAATTTCAATGATATCATCCTCCAATTAAGAGGGGGAAGAAACAGTTTGATTTCTTTTCTTGGAGATGACCTAAAAGCAGCTAGACACTGACGAATTTTGAATGAAATTTCTCACAAAGTTTATTTACATGTTATACAATCTCTGACTTGAAAATGCTTTCGTTGTTAAAAACTAGCTGTAAAGGTTACCCCACTAACTTATTCCTTAGGTGATATGTTTCACCTTGTAGAGTAGAATATGAGTGGATGGTGTCCCAATAGGTGGAATAAATTAATAAGTTAAAAGTTGTCACAATAAAATGATGGGTCCCTTTGTGCCACATATCTTGGAAAAACACAAATCCAAAAAGTCATTATAGTTTGGTGTAATAATAATCATAATAAGAGAGGAAATTAGCATTTTTATGGGGCCACATATACTCTCTTAAGGAATTTGAGAGAAAGGTAAGGCAACAAATAAACACTCATTTTTATTTTATTTTTTACTCTCTTATTAATAATTGGAAGAAATAAAATCATTTTAAAGTTTCAAAATTAATAGTCTGAAATTCAGATTAATTCTTAATATTAAATATTTTTTTTAAAGTGTTAGTTTTGATGACATATTTTATAAATTGACATATATTAGTTAGACACGAGACTCACTTTATATTATCAAATTTAATTTGTTTATCTAAAGATGAAATTGATATAAAATTAATGATTTTTCAGCGATATCGAGTTGTTTTTCTTAGTTTCCATGATATTATCTTTTGTCAATATAATTAAACTTCTCGAACAAGTTTATTTTAACTCAACTTCAATATCATTAGTCATGAACGAGAATCTTAGCATCTTGTCATGCAAAAGGGCAAACCAAAGCCAAGATTTCAGACTACAAACGCTAGTTGGTGTATTGTTGACAAACAATGTATTGATGTTTGAATTCACTGAACTGATTTACCAAAATAATTATATGGTGAATAAAGTTAAGATGTTATTCAATTCCATCATAAAAGAATATCAAAAAAGCTAAAGAATAATAATACCAAATGAACATCTTTGCATTTTCCACATCAAATCATTTATCATCTCTTACTCTAGATCCTCATCAATGTGAATATCAATTGAAATGATGGTTGAAGGGTTACAATAGGATCATAGAGAGGCCATGAAAAGGCGTTGAAGAGCTTGAATGACCCTATTCCATTTTGTGGAATAAAAAACAAGCATCTTTACTAGTTGATTAATTGATGTGCATTAGAGTAAAATTCATAAAAGGGTTCCTAGAGAATATGTATGTGAGTTGATGCACCTCTTTGCCTTTGGATGATGAATAAATTGAATATCAACTCTCTTATGACTTCCTAAGATATTGATAAAAAACTTTAGTTGGTTGAGACACTGTGAATTAGGGAAAATGTATTTTATTCCAAGAAGCTTTGCAAAGACTCATTTCACTAGGGTTGAATTATAAATTTTTCAATGGGACAACCGGTGGTGGTGATTCGGACCATTTAGTTTTGGAACACACCTTTATTAAGTGATCGAATAACTGGCTTTAAATTTTGTGATTCAAATTGAGTCTTGTTTACATGATGTGTTAACTTACAATGTATGTTATCAAAATTAAGGAATTTGTAGAAGACTTAACGTTGAAGATTAATCTGAGTAATAGAGTATTGATTCAGAGAGTTCAAAATAACTTTTTTTTTTCTTTAAGAGGCTAATGTGAGAGCGCATGCAACTTTTAAGAATGAAAATCAGTGCCTACTTACAAAAAAACTTAATCAAGTTGAATAAAAAGATAAAACAATCCTGTTTAATATTTTTATTGCATTAAAAAAGACATAGTATTATTATATAATATATTACAAATGGGGTATATAGAAAATAGAAAGGCAATTGTGCACATTTTTTTCATTTTTATAGATAAAATAAAGTTATCAATTTATCTTTGACCTTTAACAAAATTTAACATTTTAAATATTTTGAATTTTCAATTATTTTCACTTTTATGTAAGGATATTTATGTCATTTCGTATATAGATTTATTTATTTTCTCTTATTCTTTCTTTTTAATTTTGTTTATATCAAACAACTAATAATTATTTTACTTTCTACTCTTTCTTTCCTCTTACTTTCTTTTGTGAACTAAATCTAGTGTAAAGTGTCGTCGTGGTGTGGAAACAAAAATTATGTTGAGTTGGACATGTGATGTATGAAAATTGAATTTTTTTAATTTTTTATCTCCAACCTCTTGTTTTTAAGGTTGAAATCTGTATAATTATTCAAAATTCAGCCACAAAAATAAATAGAGTTTGCTCTTTTTCTTTTTTGTGTTTACAGATATTAAAATAAATAGTTCTAAATGTAAATTTATCTAAGAAGTGTATTACTTTTAGATATTTATCATTACAAGTATATGTATTATAAGAGAAAGAAAAAAAAATTGAAGTTTTTCAATGGAAAATTAAATAGAGTATTTTTATAAAGAAATCATTAAAGCATATAAAATTTTAAAAATTATATTTATGGTCAAAAGCTACAAATTTTATTTTAGGTCAATAACTATAAATTTTATTTTTAAATTAAAATAAATTTTAGAGGTATAATCAATTCTATTTAATAACGTTCAAATGTATAAAAAATTAATTTTATAACTTTAATATTGATTTTGATCCCTTTAAAATTGAAATCAAATATGTATTAATAAGTGATCCCCACAATGTCATGCAACTCTTAAACAACCACACTTTTATATTTGTCCCTTTTTGTGTATTTAGTGTTACAGTAGTTTACATAAAGTATATCATCAATAATAATAAGATTAGGGCTCATATTGCTATGGACCCGCTATTGATATTTCCACTAGAGATGATATAGGAGAAAAAAAATATAAAAAATTTTTTCAACTTAAATTTCAATTCGAAATTCGAATGCTCAAACTAATCACCTTTTATAAAGTTTATTTACAATGGTTTGAACTGAACCAGTTAGGTGGGATCATTGAGCGCTAGTAGTAGTAGCCATCACACAAAAAATAAAAATAAAATAAAATAAATAAATCTTAAAGGGATAAGAAAATAACAAATAAGCAAGCAGCCATGTAGCCATGTGATTCTATGGTTTTATTCCCATTCCCACCAACATGTGACCATCGTCCCCTGTACGTATTGGTTAACCACATAAACCTTTTTCCAAGTCCTTGTTGTGGGACCCGCTAGACCTCACCATGTTTCCTCACACGTTCCCTTCTTTTCCTTTTCATTCAAAGACGTTTCAAACCCGTGCAACCCTGCTGTTTTCTCTGTTTTGTTTTTGCTCATACTTCACACTCATTGACTACAACTGCTATTCACCTACATGCTAACATAGTGGCCCATAACAGATAGCCTTCCATTGGAATACACTCACTCTAGTTATGGTATAGATAACTCACACTTCCTCCTCATTATTTGACGTTTCAACAAAAAAATAAATTCTTGTGCTTATGTAATTCAAATATTTGACTTAAATTCAACCCCGAAATATCTACATTCTCATTTTTCATCAGCGTTGATGACAATAAATAAAACTGAATTGGGTCGTTGTAAGATGAGTGTGGGAAAGAACAATGTTCGAATTGATGTAGAGTATAGTGTACAAAAATTGAAGAAGAGGAGTATCTTTCTTCTTTGGTGAGTAGTAACAGCCATGATTAAGAGTCTCCAACATAATGATTATTCAAAATGATTCTCCTCACAAGTCAAAAACACTTCCGTCCTTAGAGCTATTAGAAACGTGTACTTCACCAAATGGTAGTGAATGTTTTCTTCCCGACCAATAACCACAATATTCCCACATGCAGAGCAAATTCACCCACCATCGTCCAATTCAGACATGATTAAAATTAACCGCAAGATAGAAAAAAAAAAGAAAAGAAAAAATAAAAGAACTCATCATTTTCTATGGGACAAAATTATACTAGTAAACTCTAATGAAGCATTTTGTTCATGTTCTTCACAATAAGAATTCTTACATACAAAGAGAAGAAAAATTAATAAAATACAGAATTTCAGTTCTATTTATTTACCAGTCTACATAAAAGATTCTAAGCTCCAACTTCACAATCTATGTCCATTTTTTTTTCTATTTTGTATTCAAATCTAAAATAATTTTTCCACTAAGAATTACAAATTTGAGAGATTACAATTACAATAATGAAAAAAAGAAATGAATCAAAACGGCACGACAACAACTTGGCTGCATGCAAAATCGTCAGAATTTCCGATGGAGTCTTGAGGCCACGAATCCCGAAGAAGCTTCAGCAACAGTTGCGCTTTCCTCTTTGCTCTTTCTGTGCAATCGCTTTGTACCAGAAGCAAAAGCTGAGTCAGCACCCCCGCCGCAACTGCCTCTCGTTGACACCGTTCCGATTCCGAACACAGCGCCAAAAGCGCTCCGGCGGCGTACTCCGTCGCTCTATCCGAAATCTTAAGTATTATCTTCACAAGCATCGGCACCGTGAGCGCGTGGCCGGCGAACGCCGTACTTCCAGCCGGAACCCGACAAAGCAACTCCACCGTCGCCAGCGCTCTCTCCGCGTCGCACTTCTCAAAATCGGCAAGCCGATCAACAAGTACCACAGGCGCACCGGCAGCCACTGCACGGTGGCGCGTCTGCTTCACTAGGCAGAGAGCGAACAAGGCCTTGATCCCAACCTTAAGCGCGCGCGGGTACGAGGTCTGGTTCTTTAGTATCTCCACGACACCGTCGTAGATACCGTCGACATTGCTCACCTGAGCACGGATCTCCGGCGAGTGTGTCCCGGCAACAACTAACTCAATGAGCGCGGCCGAGTTGACTCGCACATCAAACGAAGTGTGCGAGAGAAGACGTGTGAGGTAGTTAATCTTAAATGAATCGGAGGCGAGTGAGGTGCATTCTGACTCACTGAGTGGGAAGAGTACAAGCAAAGAGAGTGACTCATGTTTCAACTCGTCGGAAGCGATATGGTCGAAAACAATAGGTAATAGGATGTGACAAACGTTGTGAGAAGCAATGAGAGAGCGGTTATATTCCGAGTCACGAGCGAGTGATCTGAGTCGACGGAGCGAGTTAAGGCGTAATTGAGTAGGGGCAGAATGGGAACAACATTGGTTAAGCAAAGATCGAACAAGTGAAGAGTCTGCGGGCTGTTTGGGAGTTGGAATACGTTCGACGCCAAACGCGCGGTTGGCGACGCACCAATCTTGGATTAAACGGCGAAGGGTATGATTTGGAATAAAAGTGAAATCGGTTAGATTGGCACGTGTGACAGGGCACGTGGTGTTTCCGGTGCTCACCCATGACTCTATGCTGCCTCGGTCGTAGGTTTGACCAGTGGAAACCGTGACAGGGTCTCGCATTAGCTCAAGCGAGATTGGGCACCTGAAGTGGTAGGGAATCTGAATCCCTAAATCCAACGGTTCTAAACTGCCACGCATTGTTTTGTTGAGATAGAGGAGGAAGGAACGAATGAATGGATGGAAAGATTGTGTTTATAATATGAGAGTGGGCCGTACGATAAAATAAAAATAAAATATAATTGTAATGAGAAGAATAATGCTAAATCCGAAGGCTCTGTAAATTCTCTTTAGCTATGTTGCGCGGTTGCTTTCTCTTATATGAGATGAAACAGAGGAACATACCCAACAGACACAGAGAGAGGGACCAACACTCACTCCTGCCATGCCCCTGACTAATCTCTTGCCCCCCCACACGTGTGATGTGCTGTGGTGGCATCTAACTTGGAATCTAACCCTGGTTGGGGAATTTCATCAGAGAGAATGGATTGGTCAAATGAAATATGCCGCTAATGGGTCCCACTTTTTTATTTTCCTGCCTAAAATCTTACTCATGTGTACATCAACTAAATGCGTCCCGTCTTCCATTTCATTTGTGCCTTTATTTGTTATTGTTTATTTCGTGTCACTTTGCATATCGACCTCTCTTTTCCTCTTTTTTCTTTATTCCGTCTCTTTCATCTTTCTATTTTTTATCTCTTATCTGTAATAAAATAAAATAAAATAAAAACTTATATAAAATATAAATTGATTTTTGAATTATTAAAATTTTATAAATTTTAATATTTGATTATATAATAGTTATAGACTATTTTGATTGTAAACTATATATTTTTTAAATGAATAATTTGTGTTTTTTACTAAATTAAATATCAAAGCAATGTTTATACTTTTAAACTAAAATACGGTTTATCCTTCTTAGGCCCTACTACTTTCTATGTTTGGCAATCGAGAAGAAAGCTTTGAACTGTTCCATTGTAACTCTTTGTGTATCGTGAAAGGTGTGTACAGGAGAACAATGTACGATTACTTGATGGTTCACTACCAAGCCAATGATATTGACTAAACCATTGTTTATTTGAATAACCTAATTAATCATCTTGTCAAAGCTTTTATAATTAAAAAGGGGGAAAAGTAGGAATTCCTTTCCTTTTATTTAAAAAATTTGTAATCAATTCCAAAGGACATGGAAGCCAGTTCAAAGAAAGAAAGAAAAAAGCAAAGCTGATACATAGTATACATGTCTTTTGACTCAATTAAATTTTGTTTTGAAAGTTAATAGAGATGTTTGGCTAAAAACATTTTGATAATGATTTTTTTTAACAATTATGTTAAATAATAAATTTAATTTTTTTATTGTGAATTTTTTAATTACTCTAAAGAATGTCAAATAAATTGATAAAAATTTTGAGAGCTATCAATCTGGATGAAACATAAATGAAAATGAAGTAAAAATTAATTGCAAATAACAAAATAAATAGTATATTGTTGAATGATAATTACATAAAATATTTATAGACCGAATGGTAAAGTGTAAATCTTAATATAGTTGATCGTAGATAAATAACATAAGTGTCGTATTTAATTATACCTATGTATGTGGTCGTATGTGAGATTGTAGTGTGCTTTCGTTCATCTAATATTTTCATGTTTTACAATCCTTTTTATTGTAAGTCTATATTTTTTTGTCTTTCTCCTTGTCACATTTTCTAAATATACAATTACCTTAAACTTTGTTTCTCACTTTATTTAACTCAAAATATTTTACATTAAACTGTTTATTTTACCGCGACTTAGTGTTAATATTAACTTTTACAATTTTATATTGGATCATTCATAAATCTAACATGCATTTAAATAGATCAGCCCATAGACATATTTTGATATTATATTTGTCATAGACATATTTTTAAGGTATGATCTGTTGAGGAGTTTGGATGAACGAGATCAACGACGAGTCAAATGTTCTAGTACCACAAGAGACTTTGATGTCACATCTCCTCATAAAATCTTAAGACATTAAGTACATGGATCATCACTTTTATATATCCAACATTTACCAATTCATAGACGATGTGGGACACCACTCACACTTGAACCCAACATTCTTCCTCCTCAAATGTGAGCCTTCCACATCTTATACTTGTATGACCATTATTACAAACGAAATTCGTCTCCTTACTACACCGCTAGGAAGATTTTTGATACAATGATCCACCACCGTTCCCCACCAAGTTGAACCATAGCTATGATACCACTAGTTGGGAAATCAGAGTAAGCGCACCAACATCAACGGACCAACTATTCTATAACAACAAGAAATTTTTACACATCTCAATCCAAAATCTTAAGACTTTAAGTATATAGGTCACCATTATTATATACTCAATATTTACTTAGGTTTATAGACGACGTGGTGGATCACCCACACTTAATCCATCATAGCCATTTTCAAAGCCTAGCATACTAGACTTCAAAGTCGTTTCACTATTCTAAGTTTTTGTAAATAGATTAATAAGCTATTTAGTCAATGATATTTAAGTTACATTTTGATATTTAACATAATCATTTAAAAAAATATAATAATTTATGATTTTTATTTTTATTTTATAAGAATATATTTAAATATGTCAAAAATTAATGTAGATTGATATATTTAAATTATAAATAAAAAAAATATAAACAAAATTTTATGAACAGTAAATATTATCAATTTGCTAGTTTGTCTGGTTAGAGGAATGAATGGTAATGAAAACAAAAATGGGGGGAGTGTGGATAATAATAGATGAAAGAAAGGGGCAGGTGCAAATAAGTTAGGGAGTATGATTAGGTTTGAATCGTTTGGTAATGGTGGGGAGTCAAAGGTCAAAGATGGATAGATTAGAAGCAAAGTGGGGGGTCCAGGTTGTCTATCCACCTCTTTTTATTTTTTTTGGTACAATGTCTATCCACCTCTTTATTAAGGCAAAAACAACTTTGGTGTGGATAACAATAACCGGTGCTTGCCATCCTTAACATGTGGTCCCATTCAAGTGTACGTGGTTGGCTAATAAAACAAAAATTAGTGGTGAATTCTGAGAAACAAAACTTGAGTTTTATCAGGACAATGATCTATTGATTTTGGTAAAAAAGTATTTACCAAGAAACTAACATCATTCACAATTAATAATAATAATAATAATATATCGAGTTACTATTCTTTATTAGATTATATAACATTTTAACTACAATGTTTAAGTCTAATAGTAAAAATTAAAAAGACATATATTAGATTTAAAAGGTTATATAAGTTTGATCCTCAATAGTATAAAGTAAATATAAATTCTTTTGTGTTATTGAATTTTAATATTTTCTCTATCAAATAATTATCCAAAGTTTTTGTTTAAAATAAATATTCTCTAATATTTTTTGCAACTACTATAAGACAAGTTTTTCAAGTAAAAAAATTATGACATTTTTAGCAAATACTAAGGCCTGAATATTTGTGTAAATATTTTAAAATGCATATAAAAGATGACTAATGACTTATTTGACCTATTATTTTTAACTTATATTTTTTTATAGATTTCTTAAAATAACTTATAGAGATAATTTATGTAAATAATTAAATCATCTTTTTTTTAATATAGAGTCGTATCACTCTCGTACCATAAGCGTTAGTCAAAATAAACTCATTTAATTGATCAATTGATTCAAACACATATCTTTTACTCGTCAAGTACATAATCTTTAGGTTTAGTTGCAGTTTGGTTCCCCTTATTTTAGTTGAATCGTGAAATCAGTTTTTCATTTTTTTGAAGTTGTACTGCACTATTTATGATCGTAGATTTCAGGTATTATTGTTGCACCACAAGAGCTTGAGGCTTGTTGGACCAAAATTCTGCTTGAGGGAACAAAACTGAAAAGAAATAAAATAGGAGGACTACTTTCGCAATACAACTAAAATAAAGGAACCAAAACTACAATTAAACCTAATATTTAATATGATAAAGCAATTGCAATGTACTGTCCATTTCATGTCACAACAGTAAAAGAAACTATTTAATGTTGGGAATTCATTCAAAAATAATTACTCATTCAGCTCAATATTATATTAAAAATTCAAAATTTAATTATAAGTACAAATTAACTATTTTAAAATCTTTTAATATTATTATTCTTTATATATCTTCATTTAATTTTAAAATTTTATGTGAATAGTTGAGTATTTGATCTTTTTCTAAAATACAAGATTTATTAATTTAATTTGATCTTTATAATCTAAAAAATTATCCTACAAACAATTTCAATCCTTGACAGAATTGAACATGTTAAATTTGCGCTTCAACTTATAAATTTTGAATGGTCTTTTAAAAACATGTTTAAAACGTTATAAAGTGTTTTTGTATAAAAAAATTAATTTTTTTCAACTTAAACTATATCTAATAAGAGTACTTTAAACATCTTAAACTTAAAATAAAAATAAAGAAAATAAAATTATAGA
>JBBPBT010000938.1:2312846-2323911 GCA_037974875.1 Cicer bijugum | reverse complement strand
ATATAATATGTAAAAAGAGAGTTTTAAATTCTTAAGTTTTAGGTGGTCTTTTAACTTATTTAAATTTAATTTTGACAAAATAACTCATAAAATTCATTTATGTTGAAAATTCTTTAAATTTATTATTCAAACAAAATAATTTACTTAAAAGATTTAAATTCTCTTAAAAAATTATATTTTAAAAAAAAAATTATCTCATTCAAACAGACTCTTAAACTTTATTTCATATAAACTGTTTTAATTAAATATTTTAATTTAATTTTAGATAACTTAATGAAGTAATAGGTCAATGTGATTATTATAATATAAATTTATTTATATTTAGTTAAATGAATCGACTTAATAATTTGAAAAGACTTTAACTACATAGACTTCTTAAAAAAATCTGGTCTAAACTAAATTTGAAAGAGGTTAATCCATATGTCCCTTAAAAAAGTCAATGCAAAACTGAAAAGTGAAAATATAATTCTGGGAATTTCTTCCTGGATTTCAAGGATTAGTACCCTATATTTATGGATAACGATTCGTAATGCCAAGATTACTGGGAAGGCTGAATTGCTAGTGGGGAAAGCCCACAGTGATGTTGATTAAAATAAGCCCGGTCCACTTTTGTGTGCACCATCTATATGTCACTGTTTGCGAGGAAACGAATTCGTGGATCGCACCTTGCTAGTTGCTAGTCCACTAATGGATGTATTACCTATTACGCATTATAAGTTCCAACTAAAAATTGTTATTTTTACGTTTAAGTCCTAATTTTTTTTAACAAATCATTCTAAGTATAAAAGTTGTTTAGAATAAATACATAATAAAGTTTATAATTTTTCTACAAAGAAAAAAAATCAGAAATAAAAAGACTAAACTATTTAAACGAAAAACAAAACAATTAATTATAAACTATACTTATACACACTAATAGTTGAAAGTACTATTGAATAAAATCATAAAATAATCCTTACACCCTCATGCTAAAAATTTAACATGTGCGATAATAAGATTTGCATTCAAAGTATATAAACAAAAAATTGTCTCATTTTTTGATTTTCAAATTGCTCATGTCAGTGCAAACTAAACTAAATTAATTATTTAACGCATTACATGACCGCATAACAAAAAACGTCATTAAATTGATTTGGTTGATAGATTGTGTCTACATGAAACACACCAGATAGTACAAACCAATTCAAAATATACCACACGAATCCAAAAATAGAACAAACAAAGAATAAATGACGAGTTGTTTCAACTTTACCACAATCTACTACACATTGTTGAACTTCAAAATAATTAATTTATGGATGAAACAAATTATCATTTGTAGGTAGTCTACATTAAAATAATTTTCACACAGATAATGATATTTTTGAAGGGACAAATGGATGTCACGCCAGGTCTTGAAGTGGAGGTTGATCCGCTATCGCACACAAGTCAAATACAATTGATAAAATGTAAATAGAAGTAATAATTTGAGTCGTTTCGCAAGGACTTCTGATATAATAATATTAACCAAATTGAAAGTTGAAATTAGAAAATGTTTTTATTTATTTATTTATTTTTATGTTTTTGTTTTAACAAATGAGCAAAACGATTAATTCACTTATTCGAGTTTTAGACATATCATAGATTCTATCAATGAGTTTAATTTATAATTCATGATTATATTCTTATTTGATTATAGAATTGATTAAACAAACGTAATCAATCCTATGTGAATTCGATTTCTTTGATTGCATTAAGCATCACAATCATTAAAATATTACAATTAACCATCAAACGTTGTAAAATTATAATTCAATTAAATTAAAAATCAAAACCAAATTCTGTCAAATAAATTTGATAGATCCTATTGAAATTTAATTTAAGCAATCAGAATATCAATATAATCAAATAAACAGAAATAGAATCATGAACAAAATTGACAGTGTAACCCGAATCTAAAGGTGTTGATGAAACTCTGAGCTCGTAGATTAATCTTATAAAATTAGTCTTCCATGAAATTAAAATAAAAAGTGTTTATTTCTTTTATCAATCTGAATCCTAAAATTTCATGTCATATAACGGGAATAAAACTCTCAATATGTAGTACTCGATTTTGGGCTTTAAAAATAAGTGGTCCGCTATTTAAAATTATTACAAAAGTTCATATTACAAAATCTGCAATTTGGGCCTAATACAGTTATGCATTGAGCTTTTATTCCAACACATAAGTTGTAGCTCTGTTTTTTAGCTTTCCAACACCTGCTTGTATGCGCCAATCCGATATCCAGAGCTCAAGTTATGGCCTACAGAATGAGCAAGGGTCACAATACAAATAACAAAGTTATAATTCAATTTCGACCCAAAGTTTAGAAACAAGCTAAAAAATTATTTTAAGCTATAAAGAGCTTTTAAAATACCAAACTAAAAATCTAGAAACATGTACCCAAATGCTATGATCAGAGGCACATTGACACATGCCACTAACTCTTCTCGCTAAAAAAAAATGTCTCATTTGCGGAATACAACCATCCTTGTGTATTATTCGACGACCTCTTATCTACTACATACACTTCTTCACTAATCCATGTTTTCACACAAACAACTGCCTCTGTCATATCAACATTTGAACACCCTCTAGTCGCAATAATTCTAACGTGACCTCTACATTTTTCTCTTGCTGCAAAGAAAAATGAAATAACCTACCAACGCAAAACCCCACCAACCAACCATGAATCCTTCTAAAACAAAGTATTACTCTCATTTCCAATAATTTAAAACAATTTTATTTATCAAATCAATCATTTTCCCGCAAAAATATCCTTCCATAACACATAACCCTTTAACTTGTCCTGAGAATCCCCCAACTTCCACTCCATATTTATTGCTCAACACCTTAATTCAGAAATCCTCTAACTCGTTTTTCAACCTCCAACATCATTTACCTAATAATGTTTTATTAAAAACTTTCAAATATGAAACACATAACCTACTATTCTCTAAAGGAAAAGACACATTTTCCCAATTAACCCAATGAATCTTACTTTTTTCCTCACTTTCACCATAATGATGAAATGATTTAAAAATAGATTGGAGTTGAGAAATGACACTTGAAGGAGCCTTGAAAAATGAAAGAAAATAAATCGGTAATGCAAACAAGACAACTTTGAGGAGTGACCAGCCAACAACAAAGTTTTAGACTTCCACCATGACAACCTTAATTAGATCTTCTCAATAACATGCTTCCAAAACACCTTATGCTGAAGATTATCACCAATAAACAATTCCAAATATTTGAATGGAACAACCCATCTTACTGTTAAACATCTTTATCGCAATTTGAAGCTAGAAATTGTTAACATTAATACTTGTCAATATATTGTGATAAAAATTAACCTTAAGGTCAGATTGAAGTTTTAACTATAACAAATTAGTCTTAATAGATTCAATATTATCGCATCACTTTATTCCTATAATCAAACGTATCGTCTAGGGATGACAATTAGACCCAGACCTAGTGGGTACCTACAAAAAAAACCCAAAATGGGTAGGGTAAAAATCCGCATAACGGGTATGGTTACGGAGATGAGTAATTACCCACAAAATTAAACGGGTATGGGTGTGGATACGGGTACTATAGTACCCACCCCGCCCCGCACCCGCACTTATATAAATATATTATTTATTTATTTATTATATTAATATTTAGTTTAATTAATTGTTTTCCTTTATGTTTTAATATCTATTAATATCATTGGACCATTACAATATTTATAATCAAATCAAAAGATAAACATTTGAGAAATTGAGTTTGTTTGACTAACTAGAGCATTATTGTGTTTCCTCTCTCTTCTACGGAGGCAGCGACAAGTAGCTCATTTTATTAGGATTCACATATATGGGTCAAGTCCATTGGTCCCCTTATTTATTTTATGTATTACTATTATTATTTTTATTTTATTAGAACAAACTTAATAGTTACTTAATCTCTCTTTTTATTTTACTATAATAAAATATAGTTGTCAGGGTTTAGGGTTCAAAATTCAAAGTAAAGAGTTTAGGGGTTACGATTTACGGTTTAGGTTTAGTATTTAGAGTTTATGGTTTAGTATTTAGGGTTTATGGTTCGGGGTTAAACATTTAGGGGTTATCTTCATCACGAATTCTAACTACTAATAAGATAATAATAACATTTAGTAAAATAGTGTTGTCTAATAATTATGTAATTAGTACTTTATTTGACAACTCTATTTTTTTAAATGTTATTACTATCTTCGTTTTATAGTTTTACTTCATAACAATTAGTGTGTTAGTGTACATGATTTGATATTAAGAGTTTAGGGTTTAAGGTTTAAGTATATTATTTAGGGTTTAGGGTTCGGGGTTTAAGGTCAACGAAGTATAACTTCAAAAGAAAGATAATAATAAAATCTAATAATATAAAGTTATCAAGTAAAGATATAATTATTATTTATTTGAGAATAATATTTTATTGTATGTTATTAGTTTCTTCGGTAAGAAAAACAAATACAAAACGAAGATCATAATAACATTTAATAAAATAGAGTTGTCACATAAAGTAATAATTATATATTTATTTGACAACTCAATTTTGTATATTTGAATAATTTTTAAATTTAATCACAAAATAATATTTATTTATTGATTTATTTTAGTTAAAGTGTGGGTAATGGGTATGGATACGAGCACTTAGATACCCAGAGGTAAGGGTAAGGGTATTAAAGTTGATACCTAAGAGGGTACGGGCACGGGTATGAGTATTTTTTTAAACTGCGGGTATGGGTACGGGTACTATAGTACCCTACCCAAACCCTACCAATTGTCATCCCTAGTATCATCTATAAAAAATATTTATTTGTATCAAAATCAATATTTTTAAGCCCTCAAGTAAAAATTATTTTTATATTATTGTTATTTTGAAGCAAAGTTAAGTAAATTAGCGTTTGTTTTTTCTTCCTTCCAGCCTCTAGATTTTAGAAATAGCCATCACCCATTTGAGCATTAATTTGTGATGATGTGAATGTCTTCGACTATGAACTTCCTCTAGATTTTAGAAATAGCCGTCACCCATTTGAACATTAATCTATGATGATGTGAATGTCTTCGACTATTTAACCTAGTTATGAACTTTGCTAATGATCTTTTGCCCCTATTTTTTTTTATATTTTTCAAACAAATAATAAAATAATAAAAGTGCTCAACAATCTATCATTTGCCCCTATTTTTTTTTATATTTTTCAAACAAATAATAAAAGTGTTCAACAATCGAAGATCAACTTTGTTAAAATAAAAAACAAAAATATCTAACAAAATAAGCTTTTAGTACATGTTTAATTTTATGGTGAATTAATAAAATCAAAGTAAACCATTATAGTTTTGTCAATTTCACCTTAAATTAAACATGCACTTCAACATGTTAACCTATTTTTTTAATACAATATCAATCTTGTCTTGGTAAACCTTTTTCCTAAAAAAGTATGATCTATTCAAATCTCTTATTTGTTAAAAGTACACACATGATATAACTAAAATAAGGAGACTTCTATGATACATTTGAAAATTAACATGTTTTGATATTATCAAATTAAATTATTAATATTTAAATGATATGTTATTTATAAATGACTTTGACTATATTTTAATTTAACACCACACTATTTTTTTAAGTTTTTATCTTTTGAGTCTATTTTGAACTAACATTTTTTATTATATTTAAATTATAATTATGAAAACAATTTAATATAACTACATGGATTTAAATTGAATAGATAAATATACTAAAACTCTTAATTTAGTCAACTTTAATAAATATTATAATAATATTCACATAAAAAATTAAAAAAAATATTGATCAAAATATTTATAAATATACTTTTTTTATAAGACCAATAGAACTTATATCATAATAATATCTATTTTAGCAATATGTGTTGGGATGCACCGGTTCAAAAAAATACCAATAGTTCTTCTATAAAAATTTATCCAAGTTATATAGTATTTAATGGTATAGCTTGTTTAAAAATTTTATATTATAAAAGGCCTTATTCATGGTGTATCTAAAAAAATTTGGATTCTCCAAAGGTGAGAGAATGATGCATTCAAGCATTTAGAGGCATGGTGATTGTGATCGACTGATTTAAAAAATGTATCTGCAATGGAGCCGAGCCCATCAAACATATGTCAAATGTAGCAAAGTTATAAGTGTTACTATATACTCCCTCCCTACCCAATATTTAGTCTTTTAAATATTTTATTTTTGTCCCAAAAGTTTTGAATCTTTTAAAAAATCAAGATATAATTAATGATATTTTTAAATTTGTAGCTTTAGAAACTCAAAATCATGCATAAAGTGAATTTTATTATTACTTAATAAATGAAAGATAAAAATACTAAACTCACCTAAGTTTATTATTTTTTAATATGTGTATGCAAGAATAAACAAAACCAATTTCAAAGACACAATACTTTTTAGATATTAAAAAAAAAAGTGTTATTATATTTTACTTTCACACAAGTGCACTATTAATTAACAAAACCCACCACCACATGTTGCACACTGACAACTTTACAATATTAAGTTACATTGCATTCATAACATGACTGTAAAATTACAACTTACTCCTTTCAAATTTCGCCCTACAAATAAATAAAACAAAACCCACTACAAAAAAAATAATAATAGTAATTTTCAAACCCTTTCTTCTCTTCTCTACTTGCATTTTATTAAGGTAAATATTGACCGTTTTACAATGCCACAAATAGCATGGCCAAAAGAGTAGTGGCAAAAGACAAGAATAAATTAAGTGGCTTGCAATTTAGGATGCTAAAGCTGGAGTCTTGTGCTGCTCCACTGGGAGATGTTAGTTCAGCCTCAGGTAATTCACATGCTCCAAATGTCATGTTTGCCTATGCAAATCAAAATTCAGATATACATTTATATGCTAACATAGAAGAAACAGAATGAAATGGAAGTAATTGCTACAAACCTTGCAGGAGGCTATGTTTCCACACCCACATACTAGATGACCATTAGTTACATCAACTGCTTCTGGAGCTCCTCCTCCGTCACTCCTCTGAATCATCATTGTGATAGAAAGAAGAAAAAGATTATGTGTTTGTTTTGATTGATTTATTTGCATTTATGTATCGACATAAACACTTGTTCGTGAGACTGTTTGACAGAGCCTATGAAAACAATTTATAACTTATATAAAAACAATCTGACTTTCTTTTATCTTTTGTGATAGAAATAGCTTATAATTAAACACTTACATGATAATCATATTATAACTACTTAAGTGTTTATCCAAACAAGGCCTATGTTTGCTGGCATATCACAATTTTCCTTAACTCTGTAAGTTGGAAATGTCAATAATAAAGCTATTTATATTTTATCATAAGGTAATGATGTAACACCTTGTAGAAATCAACAGTAATGAAATTAGGCCAACGTTTGCCTGCTGCTTGATAGCAAGTGTTGACCATGTCAAGCAAGGGAGCTGAATTGTCCTTGCAAGATTGAGTTTCATCTGGAAGATCTCGAAAGTAGTTCACTAGGACTAATGATCTTGATGTTGTGTTCATAGGTGGAGATTCTGCGCGATTCGGACATGAACCAGCCTTCATGCCTCCATTTGAATTTCCATCTGCAAAATTGTAAATTGAATTCTAATACCTCATTTCACTATTTACCAATATATCCGACTGAAATCTTGTTACCAATACAACAATTAACTTTAAATTTTATGAACTTTTGTAGCACTTACATTGATTTTCGACTAAATATTGCCACTCATAGGCTATCCCTTCAGAAGCTTCCTTAGACGCTTTCGAAGTGAAGACTACTAAACGTTGATTCTTCTGCACCATGTCATCTACTGTTGGCCAGTTTCCACCATTCTTCGGCATTCGAGATACTGGAAACCAGTATTTTCTCAGTCCAGCAGCATTAAACACCTTTGTTAGGCCATTTGGTGAAGTAACATAGTCCTCAATAATGATAGTAACAATCTCTGATGGGTTTGCTTCAAGAAACGTTTGAATCTCTTTGAGAACATTAATGGCAGGTTGCTGCATTGTTCACATTTTGGATAACTATTAATTACTGAAGTAAAAGTTTGTACTTAATTTTGAATATTTTTTTGGTCTTAGCCCTCCGTTTCTAGAGGAAGGGGCCCTTGTAACACAAAGTTCAGCTGAGAGCTAAGTAAAATCTGACTAATAATTGTTTCAGCTATAATTCAAACTTTATTGTTCGTGGTCAATTCAACCTTAACTGAAACTTATTAACCCCTTGAGAACAACTAAATCATTTTGTACTTAATTTGGAATAGCAACAAGTAAACCATTTGTTACTTACAAAAGCTGTGTAGTTGTAGCACTGGCCACCAAATGAGTGACACAACCAAACATCATTCTCAAAGTCATACATGTCAAGCATCAACCCTCGTACACCATTCTGAAAGAAAAATATGAAACATAAGCTTAACGTGCCAAAAACTGAATTCATTTATATCCTCAAGAAGTTTTAATAGCTTCAATTTCTGTTAGGCGTTGAAAAATTAACAGTGGATAACTTTGTCTTCATCAGCTTAGTAAATAACAATCATAAGTCGACCAATTGTTGCTAAGTTATCTAAAGAGGTTATTTTTAATGTACGAGGATAAATTACAAGTCTTGACTTCTGTTTTGTTTATGTTTGAACTTTGACCCATTATTTCCATCTTGGGCGAGATTTGATTACTTTGAAACCGTTTACCAAAAGCAGATGATGCTATTGCTATTCATTTAACTGGTCTACTTCAACATTTCCCAACATGTCATTAAAAAACTACTAGAACAAACATTCTTAAACATATAAAGTATCATTTCATACTAGGTCTCTACCTAATCCAACTAAACAAGTAATTAATTAATTAATTAATTACTTGAACCTTTCAATCATGTACAAAAATACAAGTTGTTTAGTCAATTTTAAATATAATTTCCCATAATCACACATGCAGCACATTCTATGACTAAACTAACATAGAATTATTATTCACCAGCAACCTAACAACCACTTTCATACTTTTTCAATTAAAAATTAAAAACATAAAAAATAGAAAGTGGGGACATTATGTTCTGCTGCAAAAATCAGAAAGCACAAGCTTAGCTTTCTCGGTAAGTAGGCTAAGACGTAACATAATGAATAAGAAGCACAAACAACCAAACACCACGATGATGAGAACTCAAATTCAAAAGGTTTCTTTGGATAAGATTGAACGGTCTAAAATTAAAACACTTTTTGTATATTAAAAAAGCTAAAAGTCTGAGTTTTAATTATGGACCGCGTTATCTTAATCAAACGATCGCAAATGAGTTGAAAGCACAAAAACATATACTTCTAATGCATCCAATCCAAATATTTTCCCTTTTCACTTCATTTTTTCCCAAATTTAAATTTTTCCAAAAACAACCAAACACCACAATTAATAATTTAATGGGAAAAAAAAAAGAGAAGGGGTTGAAGAGAACATCACATTAAGCTGAGAAGTGATTGTGTCTTGCTGATTAGTAGGAGCGAGAATCACAGAACCCGTTGCTGATTTCTGACCCAGAAGCGCAAATGAATTATGTGTAGTTAACCATGAATAGCGATTAAACGGCAAGCCTTTAACCTATTTAAAAATCGAAAATTTGTTATGTTAGGTACCACATTGATAGCATAAGAAAAGTCTAGAATGAAATAACATAGAAAAGATGAAACCTTTGAAGTTGGGTTGATTGGTTGAATACGAGTGCACCTTGGTCGTAGGTTTCCATTAGCGACGCACGCTTCACAGTGCAAACCCAAGTCACAATTTTTGTCTGCTAAGCATATTTGTCCTTCCTGTTGAAGAAAGTTGAGGTCAGAGAAACAAAAAGCGTAATTGAAAATATACGAATTTTAGATGGTAATAGACCTTGAGAGCGAGTGCGGAATGGAAGAGAAGTAAAATAGCAAAGAGTGTTGTTGTCGTTGCAAGGGTTGAATTCTGCGAAAGAAAGAGAGAATTGAAGTATCAGTTTGAGTTAGAAAGAAGGAAAAGAAGAAGATGAGAAATTAGAGAGACACATACCTGCATATACATACGCATGATCAATTGTTATGTTTAATGTTAGTGAAGAAGTAATAAAAGAGAGATAAAGGTAGCAGTGGTAATAGGTGTTAGTTATAATAAAGGGAATGGGAAATTTGAATTTATAAAATGTGAAACGTATGAGTGAGGAAGACGTGTGAGCATATAGGAAAGTTAAAACCATTGCGGTTTTAGGGTGGACCAGGTTCTAAACATCCACTCTGCACCCAATAAATGAACTTAGGATTATTTCAGTTATCAAAAAATTAAGTTACTGAGATTATTTAGAGTTTTATGATGTACTGCTCAATTCTGGTTGCATTAAAATTTGAATATATTCCACTTTTACATCATAATATTTTTATATTTATTCTCTTAACAAAAGTTTTAAGGACATTTATTTGCATTTTCCTATACAAGACCAAAATGATAGTATAATTTAAAAAATAAAACACGGTAAATTAGTCCTGTAATTACATTTATACAAATGAAAATCAAACTAAGGTTATACTTCAAGATTTGGGATGAAACAACAGATAACTACTATCATTTAGAAAGAGAATTAGTCTATTTTTATTTAAAGGAAATACAATGATCTATTTGAAATTTAAAATTAAGATAATTTACATGAAATATAGTATTCTCTGAAATTTACGTAAGTATTTGAGTGTCGTTTAATTTTAAATAAATAGTCGAAAAATCTAATATTTTTAGTCTTAACTATAAACAAAAATAAAATTGATGTATATAATTCAAATTTTGATTAGATACAATAATTTTTGTTACCTTATTTTTTCTTCGATTATAATTTTTTTTTGTTTTAATAGAGTGATTATAATTCTTCATTCTTAAAGTTTGTTGGCCCAATTTTATAAAATTTAGAAGGTTTTTACTAATATATTTAAAGTGTTTCAAAATGATAATTTAGTCAAATTTTGAAATAAAGAAAAATTGGAGAACTAATTTG
>JBBPBT010000938.1:2288158-2303448 GCA_037974875.1 Cicer bijugum | reverse complement strand
AAATCGAAAAACAAAAAAGATAAAAAAAACATTAAGTAAAATTAAATTAAATAACAACGGATGATGTTTAACCTATTTTTTATTTATTAAATTATCGATTAACTATTTATTATAAAAAAAAAATAAATAAAAGACAATAGATGATCACATCTCATCTTATTGAAAGATAAAAAATATTTTTCATTAAATAACAAATTTATAACATTTTAATATATAGAATAGAGTATACAGAAGAGTTTTGAATAAAAAATAATATAAAAAAAATAGAAAAAAATTAACCAATATATCTCTCCTCTTTCAATTTCAACCCTCAAAACGCAAAGAAACACTAACAGCCACGTAAAGGATTAAGCTTTTACAGTATGTAAGAAAAGAATCTGTTCCTTTTTGGGACAAAAGTTATGTACCAAACAGATTTGAAACTAAACATCAACAACAATTCAATTAGCCATTTGATTTAAAGCACACATAAAGGGAAAATGGAGGTATATATGGAAGCCGAGAATACAGACCAAGGTTTCAATTGTATGCCAAAATAACAAGTCATACATACTGTCACACAATAAAATTGAAGGAAAGAAAAAAGACAAATCAAAAGTATAAGAAGATACAGACATTTCATCGACATATTTCAGGTCATACATAAGTGCAGAAAAACAAGTATTTGTCCTTTATATTTCTCTGAATTTGAACTCCTTTTGACATACCAGTAGTCACATTGCTTTTTCAATAAATGCAATTACAACCTAATAATAAATTTGATCGAGTTAATCTTTCTTAGATTTGAGTTTCGTTAGTCAAAAAATTTAAGACTTTAATATTTTTAAATAAGTAATTAAATTTATCTTTAAATAAATTAAAAAATTAATATATCAATTAAATTAAGTTATATTTTAATATTTAACATAACATTTTTAAAAATATGATTTTATACATATCATAATTTAATTCTATTTTATAATAATATATTTAAATATATAAAATACTAAAGAAGTTTAACATACGCAAACTACTAAAAGTTGAATATCTAAAAAAAATCAAATTTTAATATAATAATTATAATAATAAAATTATTTATATTTATTTAAATAAATCGACTTAAAAGATTTATTTATGTGGTATGTAATATGACTTTTAAACTAAATAATTTTTTTTAGAAGTCTTAACTTTGTCAATTTAAAAAAGTTCGAATTAATACAAATTAGACGGTAGACCTATGTCGGTAAAACTGACTTATTTTTCATTTTAAGTGCAATGGTTTCAATTATTAATTTAAACCATTAAAACAATAAGATCATTTTTTTTTATAAATCAAATTGCATATTATATATTCAATAATTTTTTGATTTTAAAGTCAGCTCAATAATTCACCTTTAACCAATTAATTTCATACTAAATCCTAAATCTAATTACACTATCACCATTTTGATTTTATTTTTCTAATGAAAAATTTAAATCAAGAGAAGGTACATCTTCATGTAAGATAAAATCAATCTCATTCAAGATAATTAATTGCGAAATTCCAAACTTAAGTTAGTGGGAGATTCAATCATCTTTATCCACCACAATTGAGCAATTACCAACAATAAAAACAAATGATCACATGAGTACTAGTATTTTGAGAAGGAATAGGCATGGCATAACAACAACAACACGATGAAGGGAAACTTCTGGCCCCAAGAATCTAAATTAAATAAAGGTGTACCCCACTTAAGCATAAAAAAAAAATTGTTACTGTTATTCATCAGATCACATTAATTATAGAGCCAAACAATACTACAAAACCCTCTCTCTCTCTCACACACACACACACACACACACACAACAGAAAACATTTACATATTCATTCCGATAAATAATAATAATAATAATAATAAAAACACTATTGTTTGTTGCAATTGCAACACTATTGAACGGTGTTCCCAAAATGGGTTAAGTTCAAGTACCCTCTTCTTCGATTGTACCTTCACACATGCTCTTAAATTCTTGAACTTTTTCTTCTTTTTCCAACTCAACCATGTTCCTCTATGGATTTACCTATTTGTTAGGATTGTTACATTTTCTTGGAATGCACCTTCCTCTTGTAATGGCTGGTTAGTTCATTCGTTCATTCTAAAGTTCTTTCCTTTCTTGGATTTTGATTCACTACCTTCTACCCGTTTCCCCCTTTTTTATGTTAAAGAACTAAACAACTGCATTTAATGAGGCTTGTTGTTCCATTTGATTGCTAGTATAATATTCTTGCTGCATTTACATATTTGTGATTATTTTGATTACCCTTTTTGCTTCCATTCATGACCTAATATCAACTCATTCTTAGCTTTTGTTAATTTGGGAAATAAAAATAACGTACTCCCACATTGCTAGCATTTCATTACCCCCTTTTTTTTGTCTTTTATAAAGTAAAGTTGGTTGAACTAGGAAACTTGATCAATTTGTACTACAATGGTTGCAGAAATCAGGATAGTAATTTTTTAGCACACCCCAGATTCATAACCATATAAAATAGTAGTAGCTATTACTCTAGGTCTGCTCAAAGTGGAATACAGTGGGTTACTACTGAAAAGGGGCAATTTTTGAATTTATTTAATACTAGTAGTAAGTAGTTATTGGATAAGCCTATACCTTATAGCTTACATTTTCTGTTGTACTTTGTACTGGTATGAACTAGCACTCCATATGGAATTGATGTTTTTAGACTTAATATGCAATTTAAGGCATGTAATTGTAGATACAAAATCATTTTTGTCCTTGATGAAATAGTCACAAGTTTGAACTTTGCTGCCCCTATTATTCTAGTTACATTGTAATTTCAGAACCTTTTTTTTTTTATAGGAAAATGATAGTAGTATATTAATTGTTATGTTAATATTTTCCCCAACTCCTTTCAACCCTTTGCTCAAACTAGTTGAGCTACCCAACCCCCCATTTCAAAACATCTTTTTTGTCCATGCTTTGGACGCAAATAACTTTTGAAAGAAGGGGTGTAAGATTTTAGGAGTCTAAAACACAATCAGCTCTCTTATTTTGTTTCTCTAATTATAACAATGCTTTGAAGTAAAAGATGATCTATAAAATCATATCCAAATTCCAATCCATGTTTCTTCAATGTTACTTATTTAATTCTAGTTCATTTTTCTGTTGTGTTTGTGAGATAATGTCAAAATGTATGTTGTGGCTAAATAAGACACATGCCTATGAACATCAGGCTTAATAATCAGTAACCAACTCCTTTCGTTAAGCTAGATGCACATGCGCAACATTTTTCATATTCAAGATTTATCCAGGGGGTTCTTTGAATTGGGTTGGGAACCAAAAGCTTTCATGTTGCATATATAGTTACTGGAAACAGCGAAAGTAATAAAAGAAGCATGTGTCCCAAACCAATATGGTGAGAATTTGGTGAAACAAATATTGGGATTTAGTTTTAGTGATCTGATATTGCTACTCCTTTTTCAGATTGCCCTTTGAATTTTACTGCTTCAAACTTTACACTGGCGTCCTCTTTATGCTCTGACCAAAGTGAGCGAGGAAAATGTTGTCGCTACATTAATGCTAATATTGCAATTTCTGTTGCTCGTTTTGCTAATGCAACAAGCAACCTAGGGGTTCCTCTTAATTCCTCTGATGTCTGCCTCCAAACCATATCTCAGAAGTTGCAACTTTATGGAGTTCCACAACTTGCAACAGTTTTCTGTGGATTCGGGACAAAAATTCCCATTAATTATGAATGCAAGGGTCGAACTAGTGTCATGCAGATGCTGCAATCTCCCAGATTTATGGAGGTCACAAAATATTGCAAAGTGCCACTTGGAAAGGAAAGTAAATGTAAGAAGTGCTTAAACGCTAGCATTGGTTATCTGCATCATTTAGGAATTGAAGATAATATTACATTGAGTACATGTCGTGATGCCACTTTTGCTGCACTAGCAAGCCAAGTTGATGAGATGTATACCACTGATATTGCAAGTTGTTTCTTTGGGGTTCAAGGACTTCTCGGGCCTCCAGGTAATAACTATTTTAAATTAAAAGTTTTAACTACATTTGTTGTGATACACTGTCTTAAGCTGTCTCTATGTACACGAATTTATTCATTTGTTAATACTACTACATACATAATTATATGCATGAGACTTATTATCATATGAAGCAATATGATTGGTTGAGATCTCAATTTTATAATGTTATAGATACTCGTCATAATAATAGCTTCTTACAAAATAAGAAATGTTTGCTCAAATCCCTTTCAATTGGCATGAATAGAAACAGTACTCAAAATTCATTCTAAAGCTGAATTAAGCTCGGAGAAACTGGATAAATTGCGACTCTTTTTTGTTTTTCTTATTAAATGTTAATTCCACAGCTATTCCTGGGGAGATTCCTTGTCAAAGAACAAAATGTTCATTAAACATATACAATGAAGTTTGTACATTGTTACCAATAAAGTTAAACTTAGCTGATCATGTTTTTTCCAACTGTGATTCTAGTTTCAGAATCATCCTCATCATTACCTGCTCCCGAGGCTTCACCAAGTCCACTGGTTGCTGCTGATAGTCCAAGTCAACTATTGTTAGGTCTACCTTCTAAGGGAAAACACCATTCGTTTCACTTGACATTAATTCCATGTATTGCTATTGCAGTTACAGCCGTTGCTTTTGTGATGCTCATAGTCTTGATAGTTCTAATTCGCCAAAAAAGCAGAGAGCTAGATGAGCCTAATAATTTTGGTAAACCCTGTTCAAATACCCTACCTTCTATGGCAACATGGAAATTTCAGGAAGGTGAGGTTCTGATTTATTTCATTTTTTTATATTTTCTTTCTTAGAGTAACATCAAAACCAGTGCTTTATTTATTTTTCCTGGGATCCTTTGCTTCTTGTTTGGGGTTGGTTTTTTTTTTTTTTATCTGGGAGGGGGGTGCAGGCTCTTCATCTATGTTTCGGAAGTTCAACTTCAAAGAGATAAAGAAGGCAACAGAGGGGTTTAGCACCATTATTGGCCAAGGGGGATTTGGAATAGTATATAAAGCTCATTTTAGTGATGGCCAAGTTGCAGCAGTAAAGCGGATGAACAGAGTCTCAGAACAGGGAGAGGATGACTTCTGCAGAGAAATTGAGCTTCTTGCTCGGCTGCACCATCGGCATCTTGTTGCGTTAAGAGGCTTTTGCATCAATAAACAAGAGAGGTATCTGTTTCTATGTGCTCACTTATGTTCTTTGACAACATATATTGGCTAATCCGACCTTCTGCACATCTAATGGCAGGTTTCTGTTGTATGAGTACATGGCAAATGGAAGCTTAAAAGATCATCTTCATTGTATGCCTCTCATCTATACATTTTTTTCTCTGGCATATTTAAGATATTGTTTGACTGCATTACAAACCTCTCTCTCATCCGCATTACTGTTCTAGTGGATCTTGTGTGCGTTTGTGCAACATCTGCTAATTAGTATCACCTTCCGCTGTACTGATACATGGATGAAACAAAATAATGGCATTACAATAGTGAGGAAACAGACAATATCCTAGCTTGTTTCTCCAACTAACCTCTTAATCTCAAGTGATATATTTTGCTGATTTGTACAGCCCCTGGTAAAACACCATTAAGTTGGCGAACTAGAATCCAAATAGCCATTGATGTGGCTAATGCACTGGTAATTTCTCTGACTGAACGATTTGTTTCATTTCAAGCTTTATTTTAATCGACTGGTTTACTGCTTTTGATCCTTCATTTTTATTTTTTGATGTTCTTCTCTCTCATATGCAGGAGTACCTTCATTTCTATTGTGATCCTCCACTGTTTCACAGAGATATCAAGTCTAGCAACACTTTACTGGATGAGAACTTTGTTGCTAAGGTTGGATGATTCTCTGATTGCATGCCACCATTTCTATTACTATTCATGTTGCACTGGAAGAGTTCAAAACACCACAAGATTGATATGATGTTATGTATTATGAATAGTGTAAATCTACATCGTTCCATTAAATACTAGTAAAGTTTAACTAATTCCTTTTTCCCTATGTTACACCATTTCACAGATAGCTGATTTTGGCCTTGCACAAGCTTCAAAAGATGGTTCGATATGCTTTGAACCTGTAAACAGTGAAATCTGGGGAACTCCGGGTATAACTTATTTCCTTCTTCAGCATGTTTCCGATATGTAGTTTGGCCTTGTATATATTTCAAAAGATGGTGTACTATATCTGAGAATTCAAGGCACAATCGGTCAGCAATGACAATACTGAATTCTGGATGTTAAATGCATTCCAGGTTATATGGATCCGGAATATGTTGTTACTCAAGAACTCACCGAGAAAAGCGACATATACAGTTTTGGGGTGTTACTACTGGAAATTGTGACAGGAAGAAGAGCTATTCAAGACAATAAGAATTTGGTAGAATGGGCCAAACCATACATGGAGTCAGAAACTAGATTATTAGAGCTAGTAGATCCCAATGTGAGGGAGTCTTTTGACTTGGATCAGCTTCAAACAGTAATTTCTATAATAGGATGGTGCACCCAAAGAGAAGGAAGGGCAAGACCTTCAATTAAACAAGTCCTTAGGCTTCTGTATGAGACATCAGAACCAATACACAGTGAGTTTCTACAAGCTGTTGAAGATGAAGAGAGTCAGGGAAATGAACAGAGAGGCAGAAGAAGCAAAGGGAAAATGCTCAGAAATGAAGGGAATTCTAACAGCGGGGATGGAAGATATCTTGCTTCATCTTCGAGTACATCTCGGTCGTATTGTAGCAGAAGCTTTTTACTAGAAAATGGGTCTCCACAGTCATCACCAAATATATTTTCAGTCTGAAACAGTTATTAGATTGTTAACTGGAATTTCTCATTTCAAATTTTGGTTTGTTAGAAGTAGGAAAGACACTTAAAGCGTCCATATATATGAATATTGGTTTGGAGAAATGAGAAAGATATGATTTTCTTTGCTTCTATCATCCGCTCTGGCTTGCAGTTGCATATAAACTTTCTTTGTTCATTGTTATAAACTTGAGAAATTGTTTAAGATTGCCTTTTAAACATACAAATACAATATGGTGTTAGTTCCAAGAGTTTATATTTATTATGGCAATGGTCCTTGATACCTTCTTGAGAGACCAAATGCAAATATCTGAAAATAGGAGAAAAATCTTAACCTTTTTGAGTTGTCTTAATTGAACTATATACTAATATAAACACTTGTGCACGTATTAGAGAGTCAATAGAAATAGCTTTTATAAGCAATTTGACTTTATTTTATCTTTTATTATAGAAATAACTTATACTTAAATAATAAATGCTTTGTGATATAAACACTTAATTAAGATGTTTATTTAAACAGGTTTCATTGCCCTGTTTGACACACAATCACAACAATGGCCAAAATCAATCACCTCCAACTGAACAAAACCATAAAAAATATCAACTAGAATTCGTATCTCAATACGTCAACATGCATGTAAAAATTGTATATGGATATGGAGTTTAAGTGAAAAAGCTACAACTTTTACACATTCTACCGGTTTACTGAAAATAAGGAGCAGAGTAATTTTACAAGGTTCAAATACATGCAGGACAGTGACTATAAAAAAACACATACGCCCAGCAGATCATCTTAACAAGACAAAGAAATAAATAAACTGAAAAGGATGAGGTTGCTAGGGAGAATATGTATTTTCTGAGGATTGGTGGTGGTAAACATTTAAGGGTTCTCACAAAGAGCACCCCGAGGTTAAGAAATCAAAATAGAACTTAATTATTGAAAAAATATAGCATTAGTAAAACATTAAATACTACATTTTTCAATAAAAGCTTTTTACTTTTGATTCCTTAACCAGTGCTCCTAAGGCATATAGTAGCATTTGCCTTAAAAACACCATAAAGGATAAAGCAGTCTTTTGCTTAAGTTTTCTAACTACCCACAGCAGCCAGGAATTTCCTCTTGCTTACTGGTTCCTCATGCAATACTACCACATCACTCACTTTCTCCAACAAATCCTCCAACTTGTCCACACCAAACCTCTGATATTCCAACTGTTTCTTGTAGCGTTGCTGATATACAGCCTCAAAACAACTTAGAAGGATCCGACAGGAATAGCTGACTAGAATCTCCTGCAGCTCACACTTAAACTGCTCAAGAACGCTGTCATCAATTTCACATCTGGCTGCTCTCCCTTTATTACTCTTTCGTGTATAACTTCTTTCATCCTGTTCTTCTATGACTACTCTTTCTTCATCTGACAACTCATCCGAAGAGCAACCCCCAACGACAACATTTGCGTTCTCTTCCATTGCCCCTTTTCCTTTCTTATCTTTCCTTGCAAGAGACAGTGGAGGAGCACTTGGGCCTGCCTTCCTGTTTCTGAGAAAAACAAATTTGCGAGACCCTTTCCCGTCCACAGCAATGACATCATCCATTTTTTTGAAAAGATTGACCAACTTGAATGCCCCATAATCAGATATAAAAAGTGGCCTACCATAAATTTTCTGATAATCTGCTGGAACTCGGACCAAGGGCAGACATCCTCCAGAAAGTTCGAGCAACCTTACCAGCTGAGCCTTGAGACCATTTAAATCCCCAGGCTGTACCCATATCTCGCATTCAGTATTGTCACTAGAAGGTATAGGTCCTCCAGCAGCATCATTCAATCCAGATGGAAGGCTGTGCGATCTCATAGTTGATGGCAAGCAAGACATGTGTGACGAGTTATATTCAGACAGAGATTGTGATACCACTGATAATTCCCTTGAGTTGTAATAGCTTTGTGACATCCCTCTATAAACTATTGCTTCTTCTTCATTTTGTCCATCAGTGCTGTCATTGATTTGGCATCCCATCAAATATCCAGCAAGCTCAACTGAACCTCCACGGGGTGGCACAAAAGCCTTTGTAGGGGGGACAAAACCTTCTCCACGAGCCACAATAGGCCAGTCCCAGACAAATTTACCAGCATTGCATAGGGCAGAAGAAACACCAACCCCAGCAGGGATGACAAGAATTATAGTGTATCCCCGCTGACCAAGAATGTGGAGCGCTGGAGCAAAATCAACGTCTCCAGAGATTAGCATGATAGAGGAAGGTGGAGGGTTGTCAAGAGCAAATAAGAACATGTCAACCAAGATTGCTTTGTCAGCAGCGTCTTTCCTCCCATTGGGAACATCAATAAGTTTAACACCAGTTCTCTGGCATCCCTCTCTAAGTCTTCTGGGGAAAGCATTGAAATCCCCATAAGCAGAAAACATCATAACAGCACCTTTAATTACTGGGTGCACCTGCAGAGCCATTCTTATATTACCTGCTACATCTTCTGGGCGTACATCACTTGGAACAGGACAATTTTCTATATCCCAAAGGATAGCTACTGGGCCATCTAAGGAGTTACGTTGCGGCTGGCTTAAAGAACATTGAAGCATGCTTGCATTCGATTCAGTAATATTTTTCCCCTTCTGTTCCAAGAAGTCCGACGACATTGCTTGTGTAGATTTGCTACTTGGGTTAGCCATCAGTATACTAGAAAACCAGAGCTTCCTGCACAGGATAGAGTGAAGACATCATTAAACAAAACAAAATATCAGAAATATCCTCTTACAAGATTGTGACAAGGCAATGCTAAGGGCAAGGGTACTCTAGCCAGTAGACACAAGACCGAAAATAGGCTTAACGCAGAAACCATTACACTTGCACCATAAGTGTTAAAAAGATCAGCAGAACTACGAAAAAAATGTTTTTCTCTCCTCCAATCAGAAGAAGGTTAAGAATGTTAAAAAAAACTACCAAGTATTAACACAGGTTACCAAATTGTAATTAGAATTTGGAACCATTAGATCAGGAATCAGAGCTGACGCAAGGTTGCGCGATACCAAATAATGGTACTTACTAACGATTCCAAACATCACTCCACTCTATGCACATCAGTTCAGTCCATGTATTTATTTAGTTTAAGTCAATGGATGATAAGGGAATAACCAAGCCTTGTTCATATTCCCAGCATTTTAAGAGTCTGTAATCACTTATTGAGGCAACCGCCGAATGATTGAAAATGACAGTAACTCCAAAAAAAGACTCTCAACCCTCACCTAGGCTATACATTGAATCAAGGTCCAAAATCCCATGCAGTCCAAGATTAATAACCCAAATCAAAAGAAACATACTTTATGCAACTTCTAACACTTATCTTTACATCAAAGCAATCAAAATGAATACCCAGTACAAAACTCAAGTTCCACAAACCTAGGTTTATCAAGGCAAGATTTAGAGCAAAGAAATTCAATTGAAAAAAATATATTTTTAAATTTAAACAGAAAGTACCAACTTGCATTCCAAATTGTTCACCTTTATAGGCTACTGGGCATAAACTCTACTAACAGAATAAAATCGGAACAACAAAATATAAATCATATTTTCATAGAAAAAATATAACTCAAAACCCGAAACCAAACCTTGTGTATAATTTTGTAAGTAAAAAACAAATAAGGATAATGAAGAAAATAAAATAAAAAAGTACCAATAATTAGGGACAGTAAATGGAGAATTATTGAGGCGTTTATGGGGAATCAAATCCGATGATACTACTCCAGACGCATGAATCCGTAATTGAGATGATGTTCTGTAATAAGAAGCAAAAATGAATGATCAAATCCCAAAGAACGTTACCGTACAAGAAACGCGTGATTAATTAACTATGGGAAACAGAAAAAAGAGAGAGAGAAAGAACCTGGTATGGGTGTAATTTTGAAGAAACAAGATTTTTAAGACAGAAGTTGGGTTAGGTCGGTGGGTTTTTTATACTGGATGAGAATCAATGAGACTGAACACGGTAATTGGTGACTTCAATACTAAGGTTTTCTTTTGGGGCAAAATTGCTCACGTGGGTCAATGCTAATATAGAGACACCATATCCTTTGGGTAGACGGAGATTGATTTTAACTCAACTGTTAAGATGTCAATATAGACTTAATATATTTAGTCGGACTTACCTAATTAATATCGTTAGGGTTGTAAAAAAAAAAGATTTTAGTAATTTTTCGACAATAATAGAATTTGATCAAATATTTTGAGATGGTCGAAGTAGTTAATCCATAGTAAGTTCAGAAATACTTATATAACATAACATCATATTATAGAGATCAATATTTCATGTTTTAAAGATAGACATAAATAACGACTATTGATTAGTATAATTGCAAATATCTTCTTTTATCTCAAAATTTCAAAACTACTATGAATTCTTTCTTATTAGCTAATACACCAAGATTGAATCAATTGTCATGAAGTCATTAGATTTGTTCCAATACATTCATTAAATAGAAAACATAGAACAATTACAACAAAATAGGATTATGAGGTCCTATGGAGGATCTCACATATCGGGACAATGGAGGATCAGAAGAAGGCCATTGTGATCATGGAAGAATTCACACACAACATTATGTGAAAACTTGTGTTGATAGGGGAAGCATGTGAGCAATGGGAAGGGCGCAAAGGAGTTATGGTAGGTGACATAGTGGAGTGAACTATGTTACACAGAAGAGAGCGCTGAAATACTGCAACATAGAACTTACTAGACAAAGATTATGTTGTGCTACACCTCTAGAGTGCTTCACAACTATTGTTGGGATATTTGAACTCTCACTAAGAGAACGTAACAATAAAAATTTAGGTCGTTAACCACTTGTTTCGGCCTCGAATCAATGACTTTTTTTGTAAAATTATCTTTCATATTCAAATTACAGATTTTAATAAATCTATCTATTTTAAATTGTTCTCTTGACTTTTTACCAATATGAGGTGATAGTAACACAATATATAAGACTCGTGATTCAAACAATCCAATCTTCCGCGTGTAAGGCAGAAGCCCTCCAAAACCATTTTCCAAAGAAATGGGTGTTCAAAATCAAGAACCCATTGGTGCACAAAATCCGTGTAAGTTACAAAAAGCATGGATAAAAGAATATAGTTCTTTTTTTTTTAATTAATTGTGCCTAAATTTTGCCATCCTAAAGAGGTTGTGTTCGGCTGTGCACTTTCATCCCAACATATAAAGGTGACATGATTTGAACCTATGACCCTTTATATCCAAAACAAAGGCGTTGACCAGACTGAGCTACACCTCGTCTCACTCCCTCAACATATAGATCCGCCCGATCGATGAATACTCGAACTGAACTCGCCCATCTTTTTGGGCATAGGGACGTGATAACCTAATCAATCACTTGTTTTAGAAAATCTACCTCCACTATATCAAGACAAGACGAAGTCAAAAAACCATACAGTACATAAGTCTACATTTGATTTTGATTTTCTCTTTAATTAACTTTTAAATTTAAAAAATATGACTTGATAATAACATTAACAATCACACAAAATAAAATAAAAATTATTTATTTTAATATTAAATATAGAAATTTGTTAATTAGTAATACACAATATGAATATTTTATTAGATATTAAATATAGAAATAAGTACACACATAAATATTTGTTTAATATTTAATAACACATTTCTCTAAAAAAAACTATTAAAAGTTCGATCTAGAAATATCTTTCATGAAATAAAAGTTATATATATATATATATATATATATTTAACGAAAAAATATTTTATACATATACATCAACTGATGTGTAGCCATGTCATATATACAATATTTGATGCATATAAAAAATATTTTTTTTAATAAAAATGTGTATAGTTTAAACTTATAAAGAATATATAGTTATACTTGATTAAAGAAATTAAAAATTAAAATATCAAGGTATAACTTTTTTTTTTTACACAATTAAATGTATAACATTTAATAAATTATAAATGTTACATGACCCAATTTTCAAATGAATATTTTTACTTGTTACTTTAGTAGTAAAGTGATTCAATTAATTAGCACACAAAAAAAAGTTATTCAATTAATGAAAAATAAAAGAGACTACATAAAGTCCTACAAATAGCAAAGAATCCAACAAAGGACAAGAAATCTAAAAAAATACTTAAAGTAAAAGGGCTTTTATGGCCTAACGAAACAATTAAGCAATTAATATTTTTATTTTGATTCTCTTGTAAATGTCCTTATATATTGTATGAAGAAAAAACGATAGAAGAGGAACAAAAAGGATGGGAATTGTTTTTTTCTCTTACTTGAATAAAAGAAGTTTGAGTCAAAAGATGATAAAACTTAGGAATATTATCAAAATATCTTCGACTCATACTTAGTAAATCAAAATTAGAACTCTGGTGGAGGAAGCAAGTAGAATTAGAATTTTTTTTGAACCTTCATAATATTTTTAACTTGGGTCTAGACTATGAATTTAGATCCAAGACCTTAATCCATGTGGGGGTGTACAGTAGAAATCTCAAAAATCATGAGTTAACCACAAGAGAGAGATCAGATAGAAAAAACAGTTATCAAGTTATTGGTCGGAATGAGAAAATATTTATAAGAATAATAGTTGTTACAATTTGATTTAGTTGAAGTGGGCTGAGTTTTTGTCAAGGTGATGCACTAATACATAATAAAATTAGGGTGTTGTGGTGTATTTAGTTGAGGTCTCAATGAAGTTGATTCAAGAACGAAACTAAAGGAGGTTGGGAGTTGCATTTTGAATACTGATGCTAAATTATCTTAGTCTGATGCTATTGATTTCAATGTATAGACTATAGAAGTTATCATCTTAGTTGATGTATATCATATATCTATGTATTAGTGTGCTCTCATATTAGCATACCTTATGCTTTTATGAGTTATTAATAAATTTTGATTTTTTCTAAAAAGAAATAGTTTATGATTCGATAGTTTGCGAAAATAAAATAGAACATAATACATATATTTAAATGTGTTGTTATTTCTTTTTATAAATGTTGATTGTGTAGGACTTTTATGTTTTGTCTTTATATATTCATGACGTATTTCTAAAGGAATTAATGACTCTCTACTTAATATTGAGACACTATCTTCTTTATCAAATTAAATACATCATCACTCTTAGGTATCATTTATACTCTTTCATAGTTTTCCTTACTATCAATCCTCTTATTGAAGCGATATATGCTTCTTTTATTAAGGTCATATGTTCAATTTTTCAATTTTGTATTTGAATATCTCTTTGATTGAGACCTTTTATGATGAGTTTCATAGGCCTTCTTAGGAGGTCACACTGTATGTGTGATCCTTCATATATATATATATGCCTTATATTCTTTTTCATTGAGTTTTTTCTCTAATAATTTAACAAATAATGTTATAGGTTCTAATTTATTTGTCAAACATAATATCTTACGAGTGATCATATAACATAACAAATCATGAGACGTTATTGTAGCATAACCTAAGAAAACCTACCAACAAATAACTTTTATAATCTAAGAAGAAAGTAAATATAAATACATCCTCATCAATCTTATTGTTCCCTTGTTTCCTCAATCCTAGATAGATCTATCTTTAGATTAGGTCTAATCCATTAGAGTTTTTAGAGAACCCAAAATACAAAAAGAACAAATTGTCATTCTCCTTCTCCACTGATAGGAGTGAAGATAGGTCGGATCAATCAACAAAAACTTATAATCTAGTCTACATTAGGCTAAGGTCAAGCCAATATTTTCAAAACTGATTGCGCTGAAACTTTTTAATAAAAGCTATTTAGCTAAAAGTGTCATACTACAAGCCATTACTTAGAAGGACATTATATTTAAGAAAATATAAATAATATATTTTTTATCATATTAGTTTTTCTATATAATGTTAAATCATAAAATTTGCTAACCATTTCAATAATTTAAACATATTAGCTTACATAAATTTTAGGCAAAATATTTTCGTCCTTTAAGTTTAGTTCAATTTTCGCTTAGGTCCTTTAAGTTACATTTATGTGTTTCATTAGTCTGTTAGATATATTAAATTACACATGCAGTCCTTTAAATTTGAAAATTTTATCGAATTAGTGTCATAAATGTTAAGATTTTGATTATGTTAAAAACATTGATTTTCTCGCAACAAGTTAATTGTTCAAGCTACTTTGCATGTGAAGAAAGTTAAATGCATTGATTATGTTGATATACATTAATTATAATTTTTTTAAAAGTTATACGTTGGTTTAAGTTATTGTAGAGAAAATAAAATAAAATAAATATATACCATTTATAAGATTTGATGAATATTTTCTAAAATATTAGTACGAGAAATATATTCTTAGAGCATTTGATAGAATTTCAAATAATAAGAAACTTTAAATTGAACTAATTATTGTCGAAAATGAGATAAAGGACTAGCAGTGTAAATAAAATATAACTTAAATGACCAA
>JBBPBT010000938.1:2257277-2282432 GCA_037974875.1 Cicer bijugum | reverse complement strand
CTTTTTAATGGCAAATGATCAATATTATGAGACAGATAGTTATTATCTTTCACTTTGAATATTTTTTATTCAAAAGAAAATAATTTATATTCACTATTATTTATCGTAAAAGTTTTTATACAATATTATTGAAAATATTTTATTTATCTATAACTACTTCTAAAATCATAATCATATATATGAGTGAGTGTGATTTATTAATAGTGTAACACATTTTAAATTGATTTGCCTCCTTCCAACAACAATAACATAAATTCAATACCTGTCTATTTACAACTAAACCAACACATTAGAATTCATTTTAAGTAGTAAATGATTTATCATCCATGTAATTTTTTGTTGGTAACAATCATCCCAGTGATTCTACTCGAATTAATTACAAGATAAATCTCTGCAATTACATGTAAAATATCCTATATTTATTAAAAATAAACGAAACACATCAATCTGAAACAGGCACGGTAATTATTTTAAGGCAAAAAATCACCCTAATAAAAAAACTAACTTTTCTCTTTGCTCAGAATACATTATTGTGGTTCCTAGGCCTCTTTAATTAAAATGTATGTATAATGTATTCTGTCCTTGGTCATAACTGTAGTAATACAGTTAACTTATTAGCTTAAGACCAAAACAAAAAATAAACTTATTAGCTAATGACCATTATAGTTGGAAATTATGATATTTCATATCTGTTTTGGTTTTGGATTCTCTAATTATTAGGCTGTGAGACTGATAGAATTCAGTGAATGACTGCACTGGAGAGCTTGACTAGGTAAGCTCATTTAAAATGGCACACCACCGGAGCCCCTAGCCAAAGAGGAAAGAGGACACAGCTGGGATTCTGCTAAAACATAAAGAATAAACCCTCAAAATTAACAAAATAGTAATAGAAAAATGTCTACTACATAAAGTTTATGTATATAAAACCCGTCACTTGAGCCTAAACTTTCGAAATTACTTATTGTTTTCATATATTTTGGAGATAGTGATATTTTAGGAACTAAATTGAGGGTTTATTCAAAACATAAATGAAAAATTAATCTCTATTAATAATATTATAAACCAAATGTTAGAAAGTACATATTATTATTATTATCAGTAGCTCAGCTGTTTTGTTATTTATTTAAATCCTTAATTCATAACAGTTGCTCAGTAGAACATGTTAATTTGAATTTTTATGTTATTACATTAGTCAAACACACATGCTTGATCAATTGACAAGAGTCACAAAACAAGGGAATAATGGTCCAATAAAGGGAAATAAGAAATGGTAATCAAATTGTACTTTCAGAATAACAGATGCTGTTCAAATCAGGTACCAAAGAAACAAACAAGTTCAACATGTATCTGAACAATACTTTTCAAAAAAAGGAGAAGAGTGATAGAAAGCAGAACATTCATTACTAAAACATAATCTCGAGGTTGCACCTATTGTGAGAAAAAGCACATCAAGTATGTACAAGAAGAACTCAGTAATGTAGAGCAGCCTAACAAAATAACCGGAAAAATTAACCAAAATTCAACATGACCTGTAAGTGCAAAAGTTTAAGACAGATCCATGCTCAAGACTTGAGCATCCTCTCAATTGCAGCAACATAAAATTCCTTTGGCATTGTACCAACTATAGCATCACATTTCTGGCCATTTTTAAACAGCAAAACCACGGGTACAGCCTTAATTTCGTAATCTTCAGCAACTTGCATATCAGTGTCTGTGTTGAGTACAAAGCACTTAAGTCTTCCAGCATACTCAGTTGCAATCTCATCAATAACTCGGTGTACCATCCTGCATGGGCCACACCAATTCGCATAGAATTCAACAAGGACTGGAGTTTCACTTTTCAGAATCGAATTTTCCCACAGGTCTTTGGTAACTGGTGTGGCTGCAAAGAAACAAACTCACAAAAAATTAAAAGGCCATTCAATTATAAAAAGTATAAGACACACTGACATTCAATACAGCTAGCAACTCAAACCAAGAATCAGTACAATGATCAGCTAGGACTTTCAATTTCCTGAGAGTTTAATTAAGCAAGGGATAAAAAGATCAAATTGATCCTTAGGTTTATAACGCTCTTAATCTATAGTTAACAAGAATAAAGCATCATGGTGGGTCATATACAGGGTTTTTAGGTCTAAGCAGTGTAATTATAGATAACAGACCATGCAGTATATGTTTGTCCTTCCATTACTTTGAGCACAATTTACAACAATAGTTTTGCATAACTCAATCTCAACTCAAATGATTAAATATTTTAGTTACGACAGCAACTTTGATGAATATACATCCATTTCTGCAAACACTTTTCTGGAAGAAAAAAACAGGGAGACAACAAAAGGAAACCCTAGGTTCTAACTATAAAGCATACCACTAACCTCATAATGAATGTCCATGATCCAAAATGACAGTCTCATCACTTTCAACAGAAATATTTAAAGGTAGATTTTTTATCTGAGTTCTTCAAATTACAAACAAGCACTTGAGTTGACACCTAATGACACTTCCAAGCTATCACTATGCTAAAATCACACAAATATAATTCACACTCCTAATTAAAAAACCAAGACAAATTGGAGAATGTGAAATATTATCAAAGTTGAACAAAAAATGTTGGAGTGAAAAAGGGAAGATACATCAAATAAAAGTCTTCTAAACATTACCAACACAGGTACCAAATAAAATAGATAAAAAGATGTTAACTTTGGCAGTTATTCTGTATGGAGTTGAACAAATTAATCATATGACTTTCCATTACGGTATTTATTGTACAAAATTGGGAACGATGAGCTAAAAGAAGAAAGGAATACCTCTGGTTTCTTGGCGCAAAGAGCGAATCTTGGGGGAAAGAAGAGAGGTTTGAAGGTGAAGGGGTTTGTGGGTGATTCGAGAATGGAAGGGAAATGAGGGAAGGGGATTAAGGCGAGAAGGGGAAGGAGAAGAAGAGAATATGGGTGTGTGAAGGTGAGAAGAGAGGGAAGTAGAGGAAGCCATGGTATTGGTGAGAGAGAAAGAGAATGTGACTGACGAGTGAGAAGTGAGGAGAGAAGAGAAGACAAATCCAACAAACCAATGGGACCGCAGAAAACTCTTATCAATAATTAAGGCTTAATTGCATTTTTGTCATTATTTTAGATGAATTGCGAAAGTAGTTACTACATTTTGTTTCTCCTCAGTTTTGGTCTCTCAAACCGAAGTTTGATCTAAAATTTGATGAAATTTTATTTTTTTTTTGTATTTATTTAAATCACACAATGTTTCAAGATCTCATTTCCAACAATTATAACTGAAATCTATGATCATAAATGGTGTAGTACGACTTCAAAAAATGAAATTTCATCAAGTTTTGGACTAAAATTCTATTTGAGGGACCAAAACTGGAGAGAAACAAAATGGGGAAACTACTTTCGCGATTTAGCTAAAATAAGCGGACTAAAACTGCAATTAAGCCAATAATTAATTAAAAAAAACATTTGGATTTGCATCTACAACTACAACTTATCTAATCTTTTCCATAAAGCTTTCAAAAATTTACCTACTTATTAATAAATACAATAATTATAAAAAATTTATTTTATTAAATTATTTATTTTAATTATTGATAGATTTTTTATTATTAAAAAGACAAAGTATAATAAATTTTAAAAATTATATATATATATATATATATATAAAAGTAATCATTGAAGAATGATATATCTCTCTTCTTATTTCTTTAGTTAATATTCTTAGTGGAATTATACAATTGAAACTTAAAGTATAATCTATTAATGTGAATCATAAAAAGACAAAACAAAATCGATGGATATGTGTGAAATCTTAAATTTTCTTCATTTCATACAGAGTATCATTTTGACAAACCAAATTTATTTCAAAAGAAATGTGATTATCAATTTTAAACATTATTATTATTATTATTATTATTATTATTATTATTATTATTATTATTATTATGCTTAATTGCACTTCTGGTCCCCCTATTATAGGTGAAAATTGAAAGTAGTCCCCCTATTTTGTTTGTCCCCAGTTTTAGTCCCCCAAATAGAATTTGAGGCCAAATCATGATGAGTTGTCATTTTTTAATGACGTGTCAATAAATAGGTGACGTGGCAGACACTTACGTGGCAGAAACTTATTATTATATTATTTCTGATTAAAAAATATAATTTTTGTTTTCAAAAATCTTTTTAATAATTGTGAAATATTTTAAAAAAATATAATTAAATTGTTAAAATTAAATTAAATTAAAATAAAACTGGAGAACCCTAAAGCCCCAAATGTAAGAACATGTTTCTGGAAAATTTCGTTATGTTCGTGGTCGATTTCGTCTTCTCTGTTCGTGGTCGATTCCAATTTCTTCATCATCATCCCGTTTTATTTCTTTAAACATTGTGTTCAACCATACAAAGGTGCAGTACTTCAATCCATGTGGTTATGCTTTTCTGGTTGAAAATGGAGCGTACGAGTTTGTGTCTACTGATGTAATCAAATTGGAGAAGAAGGAGTTTCTTGTTGTGTTGGATTGGGCAGTACGGAACCAAACATGTCAGCAAGCAAAGAAGGATGTTTCGAGTTATGCTTGTAAGGTTGATAATAGTCACTATTTTGATGCAACTCACAGAGCTGGTTACACTTGTAACTGTTCTCTTGGATTTCGAGGAAATCCTTACCTTCTTCATGGTTGTCAAGGTATACACTTGTAAGTTGTAACTCTCTAATGTCATTCCTTCTCTCTTTTCACGTGTGAAACACCATTGTTAGTAATAGCCCAGAACATGATTTTCTAGAAATATAACCGGATGATGATGAAGAAAACGAAATCGACCACGAACAGGATGATGATGAAGAAACATGTTCTTACATTTGGGGCTTTAGGGTTCTCCAGTTTTATTTTAATTTAATTTTAACAATTTAATTATATTTTTTAAAATATTTCACAATTATTAAAATGATTTTTGAAAATAAAAATTATATTTTTTAATCAGAAATAATATAATAATAAGTTTATGCCACGTAAGCGTCTACCACGTCACCTATTTATTGACACGTCATTAAAAAAATGACAACTCATCATGATTTGACCTCAAATTCTGTTTGGGGACTAAAACTGGGGACAAACAAAATAGGGGGACTACTTTCAATTTTCACCTATAATAGGGGGACCAAAAGTGCAATTAAGCCTTATTATTATTATATATACTACTTTTTTTTAATATTTATATAATACTTTCAAAACAGTAATTGTACTTTACATCATTAATTAAGAAAAATAATTTAGTAAAGTGATTATTCTCTTTTTTAATTTGTAATAAATTTTTAATATATATGAAATGAACAAAAATAAATGTCACTCATCTACTATCAATCTAAGATAACAAAACACTAATAAAATTATATTATTTCCCTAATCAATTTTATTGTTGGCTCAATAATTAGAAACACCTAAGTAATTATCATCTTTAACCACTTAAAACTGCATTTATCTTAAAAATTTCCTATACTCAATATCAAAAAGAAAATTTGTCTTAAAAATTGAAATCTAAAGAAAAATATAATCACAAAAGCAATTTTTTTTTTACTTTTGCATCCTCCACCTATTTGTTTTAATGTTTATGTGAACTTTAATCCATAACTTGATGTTTAATTTTGCCAACATTTTTTTTAATGTTTTGATTCTAGTCTCCATCATAACTATTGATTTACAACGGAAAATTATCATTTATAATTTATGTTTTTTACTTCTTTCCAACACATTGTTATATTTTCTTTTCATCTATATTGCTTTTGTAGTCTCGTTTTCCTTTCTCAAGCTTTAAATTATAAAGTATTTATCAAATTCATTGCTAATGTATTTTTGTTTTAAATTTATTATGTAAAACAAATAAAAGAATTGAAGATGAAGGAGTTGATTAGTGCGTACTCTAACATGAGAGAGATTGAAGATTGCGAATCAAACTCCACAATTGTTCTATTGTTGGAGACTACTCCAACATTTTATATCACCTTTTCTCTCCATATTCACCTTTGTGTTCTTTTTTTTAAAGGGAAAAATATGTATTTACATAAAAAGATATTTGTAATGCACATATATGGTTTATTGTTCTATATTTCTCTTTTCATAATATTGTCAAAATGAAAAGTAGATAATTGTGGTAATATTGTATAGTTGTAATTATATTTCGTAGACATATCCAATCAAGTATATTGTGGAACTGTTTGTATCAATTAACTAGAAAATGTTAATTACATATTTTTTTAGTGAAATTCAGAAAACTTGGTTGTGGGAAATAATTATTTATTTATTTATATTTGGTGCAAGTAATAGTAGATGCAAGTACAGTAAATTATGTTTGAGATTTTGGTAAAAATAAAAAAGAGTCATAGAAGTGCAAGAAATGTGTAAGCATCGTTCAAATATATGCAAGTGTAGTGGTCTAAAGATTAGACACGCACCATATTGAAAATGTTGAATTAACCGTGGTTTCTACTAATTTATTTGGATGTGTTTTATACTATAAATCATGAAATTTTACTCATGTTGAAATCTATTCATGTAATGTTTTGTGTTCATTGTCATTGAATTGTTAAATAAGACTTAGTTAAAATGATAGTATAAACAAAAATAATGATATATTATAGACTTTAAGTAAATTGATATATGTTATATAGATTATGTTTATTTGCACAATTTACCATTTAGTAGAAAAGATTACCAGAGAGTTGAAGTTATTAATTTAATATTAGTGATTATAATTGTGTATTAGGTTATTAGGCTACAAATAGCATAACTATTAAGTTACAAAGAATTTAAGTCATCAAGTTCTAATAAAAAAATGAAAGAATAATTAATTATCTTGTAAATTCTAGTTGAATCCACATTAGAAAAAATATATAAAATTGCACGCCCAGTGGGACTCGAACCCACAATCGCTTGATTAGAAGTCAAGCGCCTTATCCATTAGGCCATGAGCGCCAATTGACATTATATTATTTATATAGATTGTTAACGAAAATTAGATGTTTATACCATAGCATTGGCACAATTTTTAAAGAAAAAAAAAATGAGTGATCCATAAACTAAGCAAAATTTTATTGTGAATAATAAATACAACATGTCAAGAAGCATTTTTTATTATAAACTTAGTGGTTACAACTTACAAGTTTACACGATGGCAATGATTTCACTCACTGGTTCCCTTTCTTAAATCACATATAAAAGTAAAAAAAATATAAATCAGACTTCAGAGTGCACAAAACAACAAATTTTCAACATCACATTCTAAATACACCATATTTGGTATTTTCTGTGGCACGGTTCAAGGAAGCAGAGATACATAGACCAATGATTTTTCTTGTATCAGCTGGATCAATTATTCCATCATCCCAAAGCCTTGCTGTTGAGTAATAAGGACTTCCTTCTCTCTCATAAACCTCAACCACTTTCGTTTTGAACTTTTCCTCTTCTCCCTTGTTCCACTGTATTAACAAGCATTATAAGCATTGAAACAAACAAAACACAAACGAGACAAACCATGGATTTTTCACCAGGTAAAATAACTTCTTTTTCTACCTGAATTCCTTGCTTTTTCTTATTGCCTTTCTCTATTTGAGCCAGAACACCAGCAGCCTGATGAATATTAACTAATTATATCAAGCAAATCTTAAAGTTCAATAATGTGTAAGAATCGTGTATTGAGAGATAAACTACCTGAGCACCACCCATCACAGATATTCTGGCATTAGGCCAAAGGAACATGAAGTTCGGACTATAGGCACGACCGCACATTGCATAGTTTCCAGCACCAAAGCTACCACCAACAATTATAGTGATTTTAGGTACCTGCAGTTATTTATTTGAAGCAAAAATGATCATTAGTTCTTCAAAAATATTGTTTCATTTCTCTTATATTTTCTAGTCTTCTCTTAGAATTGATTTAACAGCCCTGCCGCCCCAAAATAACAAAGTGCGGCTAAAGAGAAGCAATACAAGAAACTCCATAAAGAATGTTATAAGTAGTGTGCTGAAATCCACAAACCTTTGCACAAGATACAGCCATCACCATTTTTGCACCAGACTTTGCTATGCCATTTGCCTCGGATCTTGAACCCACCTACCAAATAGACATCTGTTAGACTTTCAATCTTCATGAAACTACTAACACGGTAGTTTTCTAACTCAAAATGGTTTACAGAACAGCACTGGACACAATGCATCATAATCAGAGGAACTGAAGAAATAACTTGAATCCATACCATGAATCCAGTGATGTTTTGAAGGAAGACCAAAGGAATGTTACGCTGAGTACATATTTCAATGAAATGGGCCCCTTTCAGAGCAGATTCATTGAATAGAATCCCATTGTTTCCAATTATTCCTACTGGCTGTCCAAAAATCCTAGCAAAACCTGTTACAAGAGTCTGCAAATAGATTTCAAATAAGGATATATTTCCCATATAAGGAATTACTAGAGTACTCTTTTTGTTCTAGGCTACCGCTACATTGATGACTTATGAAACATTTATAGTTTGCTGCGTATACTTGGTGTACTTCAAATATTTTTTGTGAAAACCGAAAAACCAACAACCAATAAACGTGTGACTACTCATCAAGGGTGCAGGCAAATATAAAAATCAACCCATGCATACAATACAATGATTAAAACAGGTAGAAAGTGAAGTGAATAAGCCCTCACAGTGCCATACAGTTTCTTGAATTCATCAAATTCACTTCCGTCAACAATGCGAGAAATCACTTCTCGGATATCAAACTGCTGCTTAAGATCAGTGGGGGCAATAGAACGAAGTTCATTGACATCAAATAGCGGCTCTTTATATTCATAATTCATATTTTGCAATCCATTTGTTGGGACATCTCTCCCAGCCATATGCAAATTCTTAACAATGTCCCTCCCAATTGCAAGTGCGTGAAGTTCATCTACAAGAAACAAAACATATAAAGTAATTAATACAAACTGATTTGATTTCATTAGCTATCACACTTTCTATCCACTTAGATGTGTGCAAGAGAAATTTTCCACAGTGAATACCTTGAGCAAAATAGTCTGAAACACCCGATGTCTTGCAGTGCACAGCAGCACCTCCCAAATCCTCTGCAGAGACTTCTTCTCCAGTGGCAGCCTACAAAATCAATCAATTATGGTAATTTAAGTCATTAACACGCAGAAAATACATTATCACAAACAAAGACACCATTTAAATTAACAGAAATTAAGACATAAAAAAAAGCAGCCAGACAGTATCACAAAGAATATTAGACCATTACCTTAACAAGAGGAGGGCCTGCCAAAAAAATAGTACCATTTCCCTTGACCATTACACTTTCATCAGCCATAGCAGGTATATAAGCACCCCCAGCAGTGCAAGAGCCTAACACTAATGCAATTTGGGGAATTCCCTGAGCAGACATTATAGCCTGGTTATAGAATATTCTACCGAAATTCTCCCTATCTGGAAAGACATCAGCCTGCTTGGGAAGGAAAGCACCTCCACTGTCGACAAGATAAACACACGGCAATTTGCATTGAGCAGCAATCTCCTGTGCTCTGAGATGTTTCTTAACAGTAATAGGATAATAAGTTCCTCCCTTAACAGTAGGGTCATTGGCCACAAACATACAAAGTCGGCCGTGCACCGGACCTATCCCTGTCACAACCCCACCAGAAGGCAAAGGCTCTTCATACAACTCATGTCCTGCAAGCTTCATCATCACTCAAAAGTTCAAACCTTTCATAGATAAACACATTACCCATTTCTATATTTCTCACTTCCAATAATCCACAATCCACTAAGTTCAAGTAATGAACTTCCCACAAACCCAAATGAATGATAAAGACAAAGAGGGTGTTTGGAAGAGCTTGTTTGAATTTATCTTAAAACATAGACACTAGATAAAGCCCAGGATAAACAACTTAATTATAGCATCAACGCTTATCATATAAGTACTATGTATAAGCTACTATTTCTATACCGAAAAGAAAAAATAAACTGAAATTGTTTCTAAATAAGCTATCCTCCTGGAAAACTTATAAAAATATGTTGAAAACAACTTATGAACATCTCTTAAGCGGTTTCCATAGGTTCTCTCAAACAGTCTAGCTTATGTTAATAGATAAACTCAAATAAGTCAATTCAACATCATAGAAACAACTTATGAAAATGATTTGATAAATTATAAGCTCCCAAACACTAATGCTATAATCGCCAATGGAATAAATGTTACATTAAGTTGTAAATCCCAAAGAAGGTAGAAAAGAGTAAAGTAAAGGAAATGAATATGAACCTGTGAAAGCTCAAGGAAGGAAGAACCAGGATCAAGAAGAAGATCGATTCTTTGTCTAGGTAGAAGTTTATTTCTACTTGAGTTCCTCTTGACAGCTTGGGGTCCACCACCAGCAAGGACGTTTTGGACATGAGATTGGAGTTGAGTGATCAAGTGTTCCATGGCTCCGCCATTAGGAAGGGTTCCCAAACACAAACCTCTTCTAATTAACAGTAAATTGGAGGAAACCCAACTTGATTTTTTTCCAATTAATCCAAACATATTTTCTCTTCTTCCTCTGCGTGGTTGCTCGCAGCAATTAATAATGCCGTGATTTCATTGAACTCTACTCATGACACACTCCAGCTAATTGTGTCTATCGGATCGGATGATCATCATAAAATAATAATGGATAATCTTGCCACGTATTTGTTCTTTTTTGAATTTGAAAAAAGTTGTTTATTGTAAGTCTCAATAATGAATATAGTTTTTTTTACATATTTTTAAACTTTGAGGTGTATTTGTTAATTTATATAATTTTCACATTTATTTTTTTTATGTATTTTTCCAAATTATATAATAAGGATAAACACACTCTTATTGTTTTTAAAGTGAATAATATTTTTTCCTGCTAATACGAAATTAATATAATTTTAGAAAAAAATATTAAATATTAATATAAAAGATGAAATATTAGTTTAAGTTTGTGTTATTAGAAAAATATAATTTTTTTTTAATTCAGAAAATTAAATGAAGAAATCAAGACGGTCCATTTTTAAAATAAATAATTAATTCTATAAATTAATAATAATAAATAATTCAAAACTACAATTAAATTTATTTTTTATAAATTTTTTCAAGTCATACGTCAAAGATTAAATCCAAAAGAACTTTCCTTCCATAATAAGCATACCAAACTTGTTTCTATGGCACAAACCAATACCCACACAATTAAGTTAGACAAAGAGAAAAGCATTTGTTACTCACAAACCAAGTACATGTTTACATCATTTCCTAATAATAATGCCAAATATTACGATTTAGAACTAATTAAACTGTGTAAGAACACAAAATAAAAATAACCATTTTTATTATAAAAAAACATGCCATAATAAACATGTGTAAAATATTTTTAACTTAAACTTTATATAAATTAAACTCATTTTTTTTATAGAATATGCCTGAACAATATAATGTTAAAAGGTTTCATGTTTTTAGGGAGGCAAATCAACTTGTAGATATAGTAGCTAATTTTGATTATGTTTTAGAGGATTAATTTAGACTTTTTTACATCAATAAATGTCATAAGGGGATTAATTGTTAAATAATTAAAAATTAAAACTTATTCCTCAACAAGTGCAATTATAGGAAGACCCAAATATTTATTGTTAGTTAGTTTATATCTATGGTTGATTTCAAAAATAGTTACTGTGAAGTTGATAGGTAAATTTATGAGTCTCCTTTATCCAAACGAGTGTTGTGTTGGTTACCAAAAAAAGCGAGAGTTGCAGTGTGGTATAATAACGGAGTCCATGTCGTTGCTGCTGCTGCTACCTCAACCTGCCACAAAACCCTCTCCGTTCACCCTTACTACGTTCGCCGTTAGTCTCAACAATAAACCCTTATCCTCCTTCAAACCTCCACGTTGCACTTCAAACTCCACCATTTCCATTTCCGTCTCTCCACCAACAACAAATTCAAATGCTACCACTCCAAAGAAAGTTCTTCTTCCCATCGGTTTCGGTACCGAGGAAATGGAAGCTGTTATCTTAATCCACGTCCTTCGCCGTGCCGGGGCTCAAGTCACCGTAGCTTCTGTTGAATCCCAACTTCAAGTTGAAGCTGCTGGAGGCACCAAATTAGTTGCCGATGCTTCAATTTCTGATTGCTCCGATCAAATCTTTGATCTCGTCGCTTTACCTGGAGGAATGCCTGGTTCAGCAAGATTAAGGGATTGTGATGTTCTGCGGAAAATCACATGCAAACAAGCTGAGGAAAATAGGCTATACGGTGCTATTTGTGCTGCTCCTGCTGTAACCCTTTTGCCATGGGGTCTTTTGAAGAAAAAGAAGGTATTTTACTTTTTTTGTATGAGTAAATCATCATTTTGGTTCATGAAAGTGTAGAATGTTGTCACTTTGGTCTATGACTCAGTTAAAAATTCAAATTAATCATTGGATTATCAGAATATTAGTTTTTGACGTTAGAATGGTTAAAGATGTTGGAACAGATTGTATATTTTGAGAGGAATTAAAATTGAGAAGAAAAGAGAAGAAAATAGAGAAAATAGAAAAAATGAAGATTGATTTTAGGCTTCTTTAGATTGATCTTATTCTGTCTAAAGATTGATCTTTTCTCTCTTTCTGCATTACATTCGTTACATTGATCTTAGCCTTTTATAGCAGCAGTTTTGTGGCTGTTTTAGTTGAACCAACTTAATCAACTTCTAACCATATTCTAACTAACTTCTAACTACATTTTAACTACATCATTTTGAATTATATCTAACATGCTCCATAATTCAAAAGTGATTCAATTTGAAGTTAATCCAAGTTTGATTCTCATCTCTTGGAACTTCATTCTCTTCAAATTTTTTGTTAAAATGACAACCTTTTGATCATTTGTGTTGCAATGTTCCAGCTTTATCTTGCCCTTCATTACTTGATCTCTTAGGAAATGAAATCTTGTTTCAATGTGCTTGCTCCTTCCATGGACACTTGGATGCCTTGCTAGATCTATTGCTGATTTATTGTCTATCTTCATCTTCACTGCATTGTTACTTCCCAGTCCCAGTTCTGCCAGCCACACAGCTTGGCATGCTCCCATGGATGCAGCCACATACTTAGCTTCACATGTGGACAATGCAACTATGCTTTGTTTCTTTGAACACCATGATATTGGTGAGTTATTGATTGTAAATACATAGCCTGTTGTGCTCTTTCTATCATCCATATCTCCACACCAATCTGCATCAGTGAATCCAATAAGTTCAGCTTCCTTTTCATTTGGTTTTGAGGAATATAGCAGACCCAATTCAATGGTTTCCTTTATGTATCTCAAATTCTTTTTTGCTGCCATGTAGTGTGACGTCCTAGGCTTCTCCATGTACCTACTAATCAGCTCAACACTATTTGAGATATCTGGCCTAGTGTTGCACAAGTATCTCAAGGATCCTACAATTTGCTTGAAGGTTGTAGGATCAATCAATTCATCATTGCCTTCTTTGGATAGCATCAACCCTGATTCTGATGGGGTGCTGCTTCCATTGCAATCTTGCATTTTAAACCTTTTTAATACATCACTTGCATACTTTCTTTGATGCATAAAAATTCCATTTTTTCTAGTTTCAAATTCAATACCAAAGAAATATGCCAGCACACCTAAATCGGTCATCTCAAATTCCTTCTCCAATCTGAATTTGAACTCATTTATTTTCACTTCATCACTGTCAGTTAGCAACAAATCATCGACATAGAGGCATATCAGCAATGCAGGTGCTGCTGCTGCCTTCTTGACATACACTCCATGCTCATTCACACACTTTTCAAATTGCTGCTCTATGAGAAATCTGTCAATTATCTTGTTCCAAGCTCTAGGTGCTTGCTTCAGGCCATATAAGGCTTTCTTCAATTTGTAAACATGATCTTCTTTGCCTGTTTTCACATATCCAGGAGATTGCTTCACATACACTTCTTCATCCAATGAGCCATTCAGGAAGGTTGATTTGACATCCAATTGATGCATAGACCAACCTTTGTAGCTAGCAATTGAAACTACCATTCTTATTGTTTCAATTCTTGCTACTGGAGCAAATACCTCATCATAGTCCAGCCCATGTTTTTGCAAAAATCCCTTTGCTACAAGTATGGCCTTGTACCTTGAAATCTGACCATCAAATTTCAATTTCAGTTTATAAACCCATTTCACATCAATGGGTCTTTTATTCATTGGCAGGGTCATCAGCTCCCATGTTTTGTTCTTTTCTATAGCTTCTAGTTCTTCATCCATTGCTGCCATCCATCTAGGATCACTTAATGCTTCTTCATCACTTATTGATTCTGATTCAGCAAGCAAGGCAAAGTGAATTAATTCTCCATCTGCATTGATGGCTGAGTCAGAAGTTACTTCATATGGCTGCAATATGATTGAAGGTTGTCTAACTCTTGCAGACCTCCTCACAGGTTCAATAGCAGGCTGATCTGTTACCGCTGTTGGCTGGTCCTCAACCAATTCATCTGTTACTGCACTACTGGCTGGTCTGGTTGGTATGCCTGGGCTGATTGCATTCATTGTCCAGTCCCAACCTCTTGATGTGTCCACTAGTATGTCTCTATTTATCACCACTTTGTTCTTGTTTGGATCATACAGCTTGTAAGCCCCAGTGGCATCATAAGCCAGCAACACCATTTGTTCAGCCCTGTCATCAAGTTTCCTCCTATTTTGAGCTGATACATGCCTGAAGCACAATGAGCCAAACACTCTCAAGTGATTCACAGTTGGCTTTCTTCCAGTCCAAGCTTCTTTAGGTGTCCTTGTGCCCAGTCTCTTGGTCGGACACCTATTTAGTATGTACACTGCAATTGATACTGCTTCCCCCCAGAATTTATGAGACACTTTCTTCCCTTTTAACATACTCCTAGCCATGTTCACTATGGTTCTGTTTCTTCTTTCAGCCGTGTCATTATGTTGGGGAGTGTATGGTGCAGTTACTTCATGCAATATTCCTTCTTTTTCACAAAAATCATGGAATTCATGAGAATTGTATTCTCCTCTTCCATCTGTTCTAATGATTTTCATACTAGAACAACTTTGTTTTTCAACCATTATCTTGAATTTTTTAAGTATTTCCAGCACTTCATTCTTTCTCTTGATTAGATATACCCAAATTTTCCTTGTAAAATCATCAATGAATGATACAAAGTAATGATTACCTCCTATTGATACTTCTTCAAAAGGACCACACACATCCGAATAGATTATCTCCATCATTCTTGAGGGTCGAGTTTGCACTTCAGCCTTGAAGCATTTTTGTGTTGTTTGGCCTGACAACATTCTTCACACAGCTCATTTGGCATTTGAATTCTGGGAATTCCTTGCACCATTCTATTGTTATGCAACATTTGAAGATTTCTGAAATTTAAATGTCCAAACCTCTTATACCACAGCCAATCTTCACTCAATACTTCAACAGCTAGATATTTGCCCTCATTGATCTGGATATCAATCTTGAAGGTTCTGTTTTTTGCTAGTGGTGCCTTCAACATCAATCTTCTTGAATCATCGAACAATCTCATCTCACCTTGTTCCATCTTCATAGAATACCCCTTTTCAAGCAGTTGTCCAAGACTTAGCAAGTTGTTCTTCATATTTGGCACATACAACACATCACATATGAAAGATTGTTTGTCATCCCTTCTTTGAATCAAGATTTTGCCAATACCTTCAGCTGTTACTGTGCTATTGTCAGCAAATCTGATTTCCTTCTTCACCTTCTCATCAATATTTACAAACCAATCTTTATAGTCAGTCATGTGATTCGAGCACCCTGTGTCAAGATACCATAATCCTTGACAATCATCCTCCATGTTTGTAGATGCCATCAACAACACTTCATCTGAGTCAGAACTATCTGTCTAGGCCAATTGAGCTTCACCATCATCTCTTTGTACTCTCTTGGATCTGCATTCATCTGCAAAATGCCCATATTTTTGACAATTATAACATTGGACCCTCCTCTTGTCAAATTTCTTTTTGCCAGATGGTTTCCTGCGTTTATTATCACTGTTTTGCTGACTTCTTGAGCCTCCAGCCTCCTCATCTTGATCCTGTTTCTGGTGCCATGTTGATATGAGCTTACAGTGCCTGTGTTTGTGTGTGTGCCTCATCTCTTTCTTTTACCCTTAATTCATGAGCTTCTAGGGAGCTTTGCAGATCTTCCAGCTTTATTGTATCAAGATTCTTTGATTCTTCAATTGCCACCACTATGTGATTGTATCTTTGTGCTAGTGTCCTCAGAATCTTTTCAATGATCATAACCTCTGTCATCACTTCTCCATTGGCTTTCATCTGATTTGTGATTGTCTGTACTCGATTGAAATAATCAATCACATTCTCATTGTTCTCCATTTGCAGTAATTCATACTTTCTTCTTAGCATTTGGAGCTTCACTTTCTTGATTTTTTCATTACCTGTGTAATACTTCACCAAGATATCTCATGCCTCTTTTGCTGTAGATACCTTTGAGATCCTTTCAAAATTGTTTGAATCCACACTTTGCTGGATGTAAAACAATGTCTTGCAATCTTCGAAAGTTGTTTGTTGTCTTTCTGTTGGATTCGCACCAAGTTGTTCATAGTCATCTTGAACAATCTCAAACACTTCTTGAGCTCTCAACAAAGATCTCATTGATGCAGACCACCTCTCCCAGTTCTTCCCATCCAGAATTGGCAGATTCGATGAAAATCCCTCCTCCATTCATTTCTTCTTTTTTCTTTCACTCACACTTGTGTTTCCCAATTTTTGATTTCCCCTCACACTTGCACTCGTGTTTCCCAAGGTCTAGAACCCAAGCTTTTGATGCCAATTGTTGGAACAGGTTGTATATTTTGAGAGGAATTGAAATTGAGAAGAAAAGAGAAGAAAATAGAGAAAACAAAAAAAGTGAAGATTGATCTTATGCTTCTTAAGATTGATCTTATTCTGTCTAAAGATTGATCTTTTCTCTCTTTCTGCATTACATTCATTACATTGATCTTAGCCTTTTATAGCAGCAGTTTTGTGGTTGTTTTAGTTCAACCAACTTAACCAACTTCTAACCATATTCTAACTAACTTCTAACTATATTTTAACTACATCATTTTGAATTATATCTAACAAAAGACTATTTTGATAGTAAGTCGTGTCTTTCAGAGACTTTTATGACAGTAAGTTATTTTAGGAATTAATTTGATTATTTGATGACTAATTTAGATTTTTTGCTTAGTCAAGTACTAAAATGGTGATTTACCAATTTTTGTTTTAGATATTAGCTTTTTATTTTGTTTAGGTATTTGGATGAGGTTAATTTTTTTCAGTTTGTCTTTGCAAGATAACATGTCACCCTGCATTTTTCCACAAGCTTCCAACCTTTTGGGCCATTAAATCGAACATTCAGGTTTCAAAAGGGCTTACAACTAGCCGTGGCCCTGGAACTGCTTACCTGTTTGCTTTATCCTTGGCTGAGCAGCTATTTGGGGAGACTGTTGCAAGGGAGGTTGCTGAATTCTTGGTAATTTTCTTTGCTAACCGAACTTTATAACTTTTGCATATCACAATAGGGAAGAAATGCATATTTAGGAATCTCTTGATGTCACTTTCAGTTATTTTGTGTTGCCAAACATCCATGTAATCAATTTGTAAGCCCCGAATTGCAGTGCTAAACCGGAATCCGAAGTTTAGCTGGTTGAACAGAACTGTCAAATAACTAACTACTGTTTATATGCTGAATTAATTGAACAGGAGAATTGACCAAGGGTGGAAAAGAAAACACCAAAGAAATAATGCAAAATGATGATTTTTGCTTGAAATCTGATGTTTTAAAATATGGATCCTTCATATTTGGTATTGATTTATGTCTTTAAGAATGCATCTCCACTACTGTTCTTTCCAATATTTGGTGCATGTTGGGAAATCAGTTATGCTACGTACCTGATATAATGCTCTTTCTTCTTTTATGTTAGTTGATGAAAACTGACAACGATAATGTATTGAAGAAGGAGTTCAATGAAGTTGAGTGGTCTGTTGGCCACCATCCCCCCAGTGTAGGTTACTGTTTTATCTGTATAATGTGTTAAGACTTCTGTTGTCCATTGCGTCTGCAATGAGGATTTTATATGTATGTTATTATGACAACCAGGTAATCATCCCAATTGCACATGGTTCTGAAGAGATTGAAGTGGTGACACTGATAGACATTTTAAGGCGAGCAAAAGCTAATGTCATAGTTGCTTCTGTTGAGAAAACTCTTGGAGTCATGGCTTCTCAAGGAACTAAAATTGTTGCTGATAGTTTTATTAGTGATGTTCAAGAGTCAGCACATGATTTGATTATTCTCCCGGTAATATGAATCCATAAGTTGCTGCATTTTTTTGTGTGGTGGTGTTTTATGATTTTTTTTTTTTGTTAGTTAAAATTTGATTCCATTTCGACATTTAAAAAATCAGTTATCATGTTTACAATCCCGCCTTTCAGGCAGCTTCACTTTATTAGGGTGCTATTAGAGATCTTACAACTACAAGTCTTTATGTTTGTATTCTCAATCATAACAATTTGATTTGATGGAAACAGGAAACCCAAATTCTCAAGGTTGAAGCCCACTGGAGAATAAAGGATTTGAATTGATTTGTAATTTATTTTTTTGCTTAGAACACCTTAAATTTAAATGATATAGAGCTTGTTTGGATAAATTCCTCATCAAGCATTTATAGGAAAAGAAAGTGAAAAGATCTAGTAATGACTATGAATCTCTTCTAGTAGCCTCTCACATTAATTGAAATTAACTTCTTCATCTCACCTTTTTCAAAAACTCTTTCATCTAACCATAAGCACCTATAAACTGAAAACCCAAATAAAGAATCATAAACAATTTTTGAGTGGAGCATTAGATGAAAATGGATAGTTATACTCACGCCTTTCAGTATTATCTTTTTGGGGTCCTTTAAATTTTAGTGTTTTTATGTTTGGTTAGTCCTTATCTGCAGAATCAGATGATTCTTATTATTATCCCACCCATCTTTTGTTGTTGCTAAGATTGTCGTGAATATTCAGGGAGGAACTGTAGGCACTCAAAGGCTAAGCAAATCTAGAATTCTGAAGAAGCTGCTCAAAGAACAAGATTCAGCTGGAAGAATATGTGGGGCCGTCTGCTCCTCATCTTCTATTCTACACAAACAAGGTTTACTAAAGGTATTTGACACCCTACTGTTACCATTGTCATTCCTGATCCAATTTTTAGTGAAGCCTTGCTGAAATATTTTGCTGTTGAAGGATAAGGTCACAGCTCACCCATCTGTTGTAGACAAGCTTAAAGACGGAGCAGTAAATGATGCCGTAGTAGTTATTGATGGCAAACTGATCACTGGTGAGGGACTTGCCTCTGTAACCGATTTTGCGTTGGCTATTGTGGGCAAGTTATTTGGGAATGGAAGAGCAAGAAGTGTAGCAGAAGGCCTTGTTTATGAGTATCCTAGGAAGTAGAGCAATAGTGTCAAGTACTTGTAGGTGGGATAGATAAATTATAGGTAGTGTACCCCAGCCTAGGGGTGGACAATCGGTCGGTTTCGGCCCTTAATGAAACGACCCAAATGCTTCACAGGCTTGTAGGTTTCGGATCGGGCTGCGTATTCTTGTCCAGCCAGCCCTACACCACCCCAGGCCTGATTTGTTTTCAGTCAGTTTTAAATTTGTATCCCCTTTTGCGACTGGTTTTGAATAGTTGAATGGTTGCAATTTTCGAGGGATGGTTGCATAAGCAAAAATATCTGCTGGGTACACGAAATTAGAACACTAGTTTCAGTGTGGATGACCATGTGATGTGATTCTAGACCTCAAGGCATTGTCGAGTATAATTTCCGAAATATGCAGAGTTGAAAAAGGCTGGGACAAACGTTGTGTAAAAAGTTCAATACCTCCAATTGTTGAAATTGTTTAAAGAGATTGATAGCGTGTTTGATTCCACGTTTTGATCGGCAATCACGCATCTCGTTGCTAATATGACAATGAATTTTAAAAGCTAGAAAGTGGAGAGTTTGATGGGTTTGCATTTTGGACGTAACGTTCAATTGTTCTCAACATACTGAAACTTGAATTTAACGTTTGAACAATTAAAATTTAGCCAAAAATAACACAAAAAAATCTGTGCACTGCAAATATGATTCAGGCTTGCCAATGGATTCATACCTGATTTAGGCTGTGATCACTGGCAATTAGTGAAACTAACGTCAAGGCCTACAACTTTTTGAAATCCTTCAAGCCAAGTAAGTGTCTAATTGATGTTTGAAGTTAACGGTTCAATTGTGACAGAAAAAGTATGCATACTTTTTAAAGCATCACTTAAGAAGTCCCATTTTGAAAAATCACACTTTTTTTTTATCTTTCTCGTGGATAAGTTGGAAAAGGGATATATAATGTCATGAAATAGTGGCATGATAATATTATTATTATTTTTTTGTACTGGGAGAAAAAAACTCAGCCAAAATTAAAGGCTTACTATTAAAAGTAAAAATTGTGAATGTTTATCCATCTCTTAGTGTTCATCTTTATTGGATCTTAGATTTTGATAGTGTAAAATACGGTCTCAGATCTTAGTTTCCAATAGTATATTAAGAGTAGATAGATAAAATCGAAGGTGCGGATGAATATTTTTCTTAAAACTATTGGCAAGAAAATCAACTCTCAGAACTTATTACCTTATTAATTAGTGTGTGTATATATATATATATATATATATATATATATATATATATATATATTAATATTAGAGAGAGATGGATAAATATAGAACAAGATACATATGAAGATTAGTAAAAAAAAAAATTACAGATGAAGTATATGAATATACCAGCTGTCGTTTGAAATGAAGGTTAAGCAAATAATAACAATTATGTTTAATTACGTTTGGCGTGTCAAAAAGAAAATGCATGGAACCCAAAGTCCATTGATAAATGAGAATATAAATATATAGAAACTAAAATTTAAATTGGACAGAGATGAGAAACATAGACAGTCCAACAGGTTAACAATAGGCTAGTCTGACCATCATATACTTATAAAAGAAAATGACATTCGAGAAAATAAAATAGTTTATTACACAAAATGCAAGTTTAATACTTTAATTTACAACTCAACACTCCTAGTACCTAATACATAATTACATATATACGAAAGCTACCATCCTGTCTAGTGTTGAACTTTAGTTACTTCACATCACATCTTACATACATAAAGTACATAACTCCTCTCCATATGACATAACAATGCCTTCCTTTCTACAAGCTTTCACTTTAGACCAAACACATAATCTACCACGGACCTGTAAGTGTCCTTCTCAAGTATTTTATTTTATTTGCCCTCAGCAGGTCCTCCTTATTTTTCTGCATTTCCACAAACTCTGCCTGTATCATACCAAATGTACTCAGAGACTGCAAAAAACCTTAGAATAGTCCTTTACTTAATAGGCATCATTTCATATAAGCACCCCCGTTGTGGAAATGGGTGCTTATACTTATGAGTACTTTTATAGGCACCCTCTCTCTTCATTTTTGTGTGGATCTCACTCAATAAGTTATATTAAAATAAATAAGTGTTATTGAAATACAGCTCTGAAATAAAATATATACAAAAAGAGTAACTGAAAAGTGGAAGTATCTTAGCTTAATTTTTAATCAGATGCATCAACTTTTCAGTTACTATTTTTATTGGCAGGTCCCATTTAGTTAAAAAATTAAGGTGCTGAGTTGGAGAAATTGGTGTTTATTAAGCCCTATCATTAAAAAATTATAAAATCAGTGATGCTTATATGCAGAATTAGAATCTGGTTAAGCACTCAAATGGAAGAGTTCTATTGTGGAATCTCTTAGGTGAACAAATAACTGATGAGGATGTGGTACAGACTGATAATAATATAACATACCTGCTTTCTTTGCAATTCCTCGTTTACTTCCTTAAGTTTTGCAACTTCAGCCTCTAGTTCAACGGTATAGGCCTTCCATTCAAGAGAAACACAAATTTAGAAGTTGTGTGCATTATAAAAATTTCTTACTGCATTTTAGTACTTTGTTTGCCATCAATTTTAACTTGATGCCATTCATGACTTATATAATCTTGTTATGCACTATATGCATATTTAAGGACAATAATAAATGAACTGAACAAACTTAATGATTCTGATCAGAAAAACAAAACATGTAACTAACTTTTCTTTCTATTGACAAGAATGCATCAATGACTAAAATGAAATGTTAACCTGCTTGCGAGCCCGGGACCTAGCAGCTGATTCTCTATTCTTTATCATTCTCCTTTGTCTCCTTTCAACAACTTTATCTACAGAACCGAATTTTCTCCCTCTGTTGATTACATAAGGAACTGGTGACAGTGTAGAAGAATCTACATTACGCTTTGCAATTTCATCCGGCGACATTTTACTTCCCGGAGAAGTAACAGGAGCTGTGACATTCGCCGCAGCTAAACCAAGCATTCCAACACCATTCATAGAACGCTCTTGAACTCCAATCATCCCTCCCCTTCTGCCAGGGTTACCAAGTTGAGCATTGTTTAACAAATGAATATGAGCAGCAAAAGCTACATTTGTAGGTTTTGGGAAAAGAGGTGGCGGCCTTTGAGATTGAGGAAGAGGAAGGTGTTTAGGAACTAAGTTATTGTCACTTAAATCACCATTATTTCCATTTGGTTGTTGAAAGCCAAGGAGATTGGTGTTATTGTTTGATCTAGAAAAGTCACTAAACCATCCATTATTATTTGGTCTTTCAATTTGTTGAGCCGGAGGAGTATCTTCTCTCACAACACCAGCTCTCACCAAAAACTCTTCCAATGTCACTTCTCCTAATGTTAGTTGTTTTTGAGCCATAGATGAACCACTATTATCTTTGGCCTCGTCATTATTATCTTTCATCAAATCCCTCCAAACCTCATCAACTTTTTTCTGACTAAGTGTCCTTGGCAATGTTAAAGAACCTTGTCTTTGCAAATTACCACATGGGTTAAGTCCTTCTCCAACTTCTCCACCTCCACCAGCTGAAGAAGTCAAAGCCTGAGTCTCTTCAACTGTCCATATGTTTTTCAAGAGTTCATCCATGTTCATTGATCCAATAAAATCTTTACCAATTCCACCAATGGTGTTCTGTAACTCATCAAAAGTGAGGGAGTATATGGAGGACTGACTCACTAGATTAACATTTCCAGGTGGTTTCACACTCATTGCATCCCAAGTGAAGCTCATCTTTGACCCCACTTTCAAAGACTTAAAGCAGAAGTAAGATCTTTACTTAAGCAATCTCTTTGTCTTAAATATTAATCATATGCCAGAGTAGATCATGTGGTATTTTCAGCCAATGCCCTTTGCAATGATTTTCCTGCATTTAGATCTAACTATTATTTAAAATATGGAGTAATAATAAATAAGATAAATTAAAATAATAGACCCCTTTAAATTCCACCACTCACAAATTATAGATTGGAAAATTTGTAAGCTTCTCAATATAGATAGTACAAGAAGAACAAAATCGCAACCTCTGTTAACAGCATTGGAGGAAACAGATACATATGATGACATGAACCAATACAGTGAGAAATAATAATAAATAAATTAATAAAAAAAAAAAAAAGCTTGGCGTAACAGTTCAAAAACAGTTATGAAAAATTAATAGAATCCACGACCACAAGAATCCAAAGCAGTGCCAAAACCTGTGTTATGAGTTACTATTCTTGTATTTTGTGATAAGTAAGATCCCCAATTAAACCCAAAAATACATATAGAAATTGAAAAACAAGATACAAGTTTGGTAAATTAGATTACATTAGTCCTGAGTTAATGAGCTAAAATTCTGATGTAGACAGAACATAAATTATCCTCAATTTTAACAAACAGTTAGCTCAATTTTCTGTTTAAAAGAACCTAATTTAGTTTAATGCTTTTTTGAGTTATAAATCAGTTAAATTAAAAATCTTTCCGATGTGACAGCATCCCCAATAAAACTTGTCACAATTTTGCAAATTGGGAAACTCCAGGATTCCACGCAACTACGATAAATTAAAAGCGATCGGAAAACTGGAAAGGAAGAGTGAATTATCAGTTGAGAAGAAGAAAGAGAAAAAATATTGCATAACAATTAAAAAAAACTTAGGAAAAATATTGCATAACTTAGAAATGGTAAGACAAATAAAAAATTAGGGATGAAAAAAATGGCAGTGAGAATGAAAGAAGAGAAATTAGCACTACCTTTGATTGGTGTGTTATATTATGAAGTAAGTCGTGTGTGTTCTGTATCGGAGCGATATTGAGATTGGGGAATATGGTGGAATCGACAAGTGTCTGTCTTGTGCCGCCTCAGACACGATTTTGGGTTATAAGGAGAGACTCCCTTACCACTGCTGGCTATAAATACCACTTTTTTTCTTCCTAATTTGCATTTATAAGCTGCTAGTGCTATTAAATTGTTCAAACAAAATTAAATTATTATTTTACTATGTTATTCTTATTAACTAGCATCTTAACTCGTTCGTTACTATTCAATGTAAATATCTTATCTATAATTATAATTAGCTATGCATTGCATTTATATCGTGTTTGATATGGGTCTAAAATTAGACATTGAGCATCAAAATAATAAAAATAAATAAATAAAATTCAACTCTAATTCATTTGACAGTTCTTTACAGCACAATCTTAGATATTTTTGTGTTTTTAATATAAATAAATAGTATAATTTTTATGTTATTTGATCATTTCTTTTTATTTGAATTAATTGATCGAATATCAGTATCTTTTCAACATTCGATAAAAGATAATTAATTAGATTAAAAACAAAGTTAAAACAAATATTGATTTTCTTTTGTGTGTATAGGTTATTAATATATTTTGATTTGTCATAAATGTAAATTACAAAATACAAAATTTGATAGTTATACATAAAGGTATTTTTTATATATTAGATTCAAAATAGTCATAAATTTTCTTATATTTCGTTAGAAGTTCAATGTGTCAAGTTTTATATATTTTGTTAAAAAAAGTAATTATCTTAGCAGTTAAATATTTTTAAAGATTTAACAATTTGTAAATTATTAATAATAAAAAATTATGTATATTAATAATATATATAAATCAA
>JBBPBT010000938.1:2215246-2244556 GCA_037974875.1 Cicer bijugum | reverse complement strand
AAAAAAAGATAAAGATAAAGAAGAGATATAAAAATATCTAGATTATAGAGAGATGGAGATTAAAATTAAACAAAGGTAAGAATAAATGGTTTTTCAATTATTTAATTTAAATTATTCACGTTGTTTATTTTAAATTTAAATTTATAAAATACTTGTATCAGTAAAGGTAAATTTAAAAAGATCAAATTATTTTTAGAACTCCCTTTTATATTAGGGTATAGATAGATATCTCAACTTTTTTTATTCAACATTTTTTTTGATAAAATTGTTTCAATTTAAAATTTTTTTATTCAACTTTATATAGACTGTGTTGATAAAATATTTAAACCTAAGATACTTTCCTCTATAGAAGAGATTGTTTAGCAAAAATATAAGTTCCTTCCTTTTAAAAAAAAATTATTCCAAATATTGACAATGCACAGTTGCAACTTATAAAAAAAAAAAATTAAATATTATAAACCAAAAGTCACAATTGGCCAAGCACAGTCCACATCATACAGATCCACTGCCGAAAAACATGATTTAGATTACACAACAATCTCATCATCATTCGACAAAACAAAAACCCAAACCCAAACCCAAACCCAAAAAAACCAAAAAATATTCCAATAATTATTATGTCAAAGCCGTCAAACGCGCCGCCACCGCCACCGACGCGGCTATACAAACAACAGTCGTGGTCACCGGACATGCTCCGAGAAGAGGCGTGGCAGAGACGAAAGAAGAATCACATCAGCCGCAGTCGCAGCAGCAACAATCTCCGTCGGCTTAGTAAGAGTTTATCGGAAGATGACTTACAGGAACTCAAAGCCTGTTTCGAACTCGGGTTCGGGTTTGATTCACCCGAAATTGACCCGAAACTATCTAATACTATACCTGCTTTGGAATTGTACCATGCTGTTAACAAACAGTACAATAATCATAGCTTGTCTCGATCCTCTTCTTCATCTTCCATTGTCTCTGATAATGATATTGCAAATACCACCGCTATTTTTAATCCAGGTAACTCGATTAAAAACCTTAACCCTCGCAATTTCATTTTATTCATTAAATTTGAGTTATTCATTTTATCATTTATTTTTTTAATAAAATTTTCTGTTGTTCATTGTAGTCAGTCTTTTTTTTTTTTTTTAAAAAAAAAAGAACTGTAATTGCATTCATAAATTGACAAGTCGGAAATTGTGAGTCTATTCTGAAATTTTCCGAATAATCTCTTTATAAATATCTGTCGTAGAGATTATGAAGTGGCATTGTAGTGTGACCTATTAATTTTAGGTCAATTTAATCTCATGAAAGACAAATTTGTCTTAAAACTTCATTATATGCTATATAAATTTATCGATAACTTTAATAACATTTACGTGGCATAAATGTATCACATATTCAAATGTCAGATTGTCTATTGGTTCAATTTAAATTATATATTGTCAATACAAAAAATTTATATAGTTAATCAATCGTAAATTTACGAAATCACTCGTTTGATTGATAGTAATTTACTAGGTTAAAGTTTTTAAAATTAAATAAAAGCTTTTATTAGTGTGCAACTTTTAAAATAAAATTATACAGTTGACATAAAAATGAAATAATTTTGAGTGAAAGTGGTTATGAATTTGTTATGAAGCTGATGATTTGACGGCGAAGAAGACTCGGTTGAAACAATGGGCGAAAGTGGTTGCTTGTGCGGTGCGGCAATCTTCTCTATCACCAGGCTCAGGTTAATTAATTAATACCTTATGGCTTCTGCTGTATGTATACACATGAATCTCGCAAGGAAAAGGAGTGTTTGGATTGGTTATGCGTTCTAATTTGTTCATACATAGTCATGGATGGTCTCTTTCTTGTTTATTTTATTTTGTTTTTTTGCTTTGTTATTTAATGACTGATTTTGTTCTAATTTTACAATACATAATGTACATTTCCAAACTCAACAAACATATCGAATCAAGGTGTTAATTTGAGTTCTATTGCTAGTGGCTAGTGACTGAGTGTTTAGGCTGCTTAACTTTTTGGTGGCGTTTTACAATGTAAATATTGATAATAATGGATTTTATTGTTTGTACAACTCATTTTTATCCCAATTCACACTCTTCTATATTTAGCAAAAGTCTCACTCTTGCATATTGTTGAACAAGATGAAAGTATAGTAACTATAGCTAGAGCCATTTAAGTCGGTGCATCAGTTTACATTATCTAGACTTATGTTCAACTATGCGTTGGTGATAGCAATGGCAAGAACAAAACAACATTGAATTGGTTCATCAATTTAATTAGGTCATTCGATCCCCATATTTTATTGGAATATTCTTGTGGATAAACGTTTTTCTTCTTTAAGTCTTATTTTAACTAATGATATTTGAGGTATTTATCTCTCTCGCATAATTTCGTAATTTAATTTCCTTTCATAAAAAAATAAAAACCTTGAATTTGTCATATTTCATGGATATGAGACCTAAGCAAACACACTATATCAAAAAAAAAAAAAAGTCTAGTAAACATTTAAGTGAGATTGATATTAGATTAAGTAAAGTTGCAGTTTGTTATGCTTAATTACATATTTTGATTATTCAAATGAGATTAATTTTTATGCAATATCGACACAATTTTTTTTTACATATGCATTAATCAAATCACATTATAATGTCAATTTCTTAGATTAATTATTAAAATATGTTCATGTAGCTTGATTGAAAATTGGATGTATGTATAAAAATATTTTATATGCGGTTTTAATTCATAAACTTTTTTAAAATAATAATATTTTAGTTAGCATTATTTTCCTACAATTTTTTACAATTAACCGAATATGATTCTATCAATATTTTTGCTAATCTTCTTAAAGTCTTATTTCTATTTAAATATTTATAGTTTATTGTTGGATTTGATATCTTAAACATATACTATTTTTTTTTAAAAAGATCTTAAATAACTTTTGAAAGTTTAAAATTTAGAAAATTGAAAAAAAAAATTGTAGGATGTTAATTAGAATTAGAATTTGAAAATAAAAAATATTTTATATTTCTCATTTTAAATATAAAATATTGTTCCCGCCTAAAAATACAACGTTACACAAAGTTGATCATCTCGAAATGATGATCAATTGACGTTGGTTTATTGACTTTTTACTGCTCCAACTCCAATATGAGAGGATGTGAGTACATGCAAAAATAATATGATTCCAAAGTAAGACAAATGGATAGTAGAGATTAGTATTCCATATTTATAAAAGGTAAATGTTACTTGGAGAAAATCTCTATTAGTTTTGGATCATGAGTTACTTGATAATTAAAACTTTCTAATCAATCCATTTATGTAGGTCTTTTGATTTGAGAGTCATTGTAGCTTAATCACATTAAGAACTGCTACCAACTTTCTTAGATGCAAGCATGAGTTATCTAGTCTTTAGATAAAGACTTGCGACACTTGAGATTCACATAGTCGACCACTTACAAAGTTCAATTATTAGAGACTTGGATTTGACCATTTAGTTGAGTCCAAGGTTTAAAATTGTCTTGTGCCCATACCAGTATACAAACTCATATACTATTAGCTATTGTGTAGTTAACAGTCTAAAGTCCTTTTTTTTTCTTTCAGAAGGCAAATATTTTCATAATATATCATTTTCCGGTCGCCTGAAATTTAAGTTATTTGATAAAGTGACAAGTTTGTAATATGTTTTAACCACATGTCTCTATACATGTTACTTGTATGATGTTTTTTCAAACATGTCATTTCGATCTTTTTTTCACATTGACTTGTGATTTTAGTTTTTCTTCGTTGTTCCTATTCCTATTTTCTGCTCGATGTAGTCGATTGTCTTGGTAAGATTTTCTATTATTTTTCTTTGCATTCATCTTATATCGGTTCCTCATTTTATCACGTAAGAAAGGATGGTTTTGGGTCAATATTTGATTCAAAATCACCCTGCCATTTTTATTCTCTTTTATTTAAATAAGTGATTCCCAACATATTTTTATTTTTTTTCATGTTTTTTCGTGGCTTCGTTGTCTCAGTGCGACACTGTATTTATTCGTCGTCTTGATGCATTATTTTATTCTCTTGTTTTGTTACGATGTTCGTTGGTTCATATTGACAAATCAACTTCGATCAAATGGAATTTTAATCATTGTTTTTAACGTTGTTAACATTAAAGCTCCGAGACGTAAATATTTTGAATACCTCGATTTTGTCATTTTGCAAGCATTATCACATTTATAGATATTTTACCTTTTTTTTGCTATTAATATGTGTGCTGCGAATTTGTTTGTAAATTTATCTTTTTCGATTTTTACGATTTTGAATTATAATATTCCCAATCAATGTAATTTATATTAATATGAATATATATATATACATATATATATTTAATAAAAAATAATTAGGCCAAAAAAATATATTTGGTCCCCAAAAATAGTAAAAATTATTTTAACATCTTAACAATACTTACAAAAGAAGTTAACAATTTTTAATACAAGCTAAAATAAGAAGAAGAAAAAAAAGGGAAAATGGAAGTGGACTTCATGAATTACGAGTTCACAAATGACATCGAAGCGTAGCGAATGGGAATATAGATATGGAGAATTTTATTTCATATTCCAATAGTTTAGCTTTAATTTCACATTTTAACATTTTTTATATACTCGTCTAGAAAATGTAATTTTTTAAAGTAAAATTATTCTGTTTTTTTTACTTTATATTTATATTCTTTTTATATATTAAAAATTTCGATATATGCAAAAAAAATTTGTTTCGATATATGTCAATATAAATTTTTTTTTTTCACATCTCAAAGATTCATTTTTGAATTAAAATTTTTTATATGCAAAATTTTTTAGATTGAAAATCTTATTTTTGATATGTAATTATTATTATTTTTTTTATTGAAAATTTTAAATTTCTAAAATATTAATTTTTTAATTGGAATTTTGAAAAACAAAATTTATATCAAAATTTTTATATTCGTGTAAGATAAACAGTAGATTTAAAAAATTTCAATGAAAATAGGTAAAAATATAAATTAAAATTTTCAAGAATCGTAAAATTCAAATATCGTAAGAATAGGGATCAAATATCGTAAGCGGCCTTGTCCATGTGACCCATTTGCAGATATATCAGATACGAGAAAACTGGTCATGAGTTACACGCGCCAATAACTGTTCACACACACTCTCTTCAACCAACGGCCCTAAAACATATCTGGCTCACATTACCTCAAGATATTTATCTCCTTGATGACGTGGCGTCCATAACAATTCACTGACACGTGTAAAAGCGACGCCATGTGGAGCTCTTTTTTTTTTCTTTGCCCGGAACATACTTCTTCACCCGAAACAAACCCACAGGGTTTCTTCTTCTTCTTCTTCGCTCAAATTTTTATCACTCTCGCGGACCATGGAAGCGAATCTCCGTATCCGCCGTGATCTCCACTCGCCGCCTTTTCCCTCCGGTACAGAGTCATTTCCCGAGTTGACTCGCTCCGGTTCCGGTACCGACTCCGATTCCTCCGCCACATCCGTTGACAAAACTTCCAGAGAGACCGCTCCGTTTCCGGTAACTTCACACTCATTTTACCTTATTTTCCTTTATTTATTTTGCGTAACTGATGTTAGATTTTCCAATTTTGTCTTCCGTTTTCTTTTTCAGCTTCGATTTTTTGTGGTGAAATAATTGCGAGTTGTGTGTGTTTGTGTGTCTGGATGAGACCGTTGCTATAAATATCCGTTTGGAATTTGGATTCTAGGTCTTTTAAACGCGTTTGTCTCTTGCTTTATGGTAGTATTTGTTTAATTTTCGAAATTTTGCTTTGCATGGCGTTTAAGCTTTCGAAATTGTGCTTTCCGATAATTGTTTACTAAATTTAGCACTGTATGAGTTGAGAGTATCTGAATTCTGAATTCACTATATAGGGATTAACATAATGTGGTGAGGATTTTCAAGTAGCTGAAATTAAAAATCCTGTTATAAATCTGCAAGTTGTTTGGTACTAGTTGAGGATTAACGTTTGATTATACATCTTTTTGGTAAATTGTTTCGGTTACATTGATTATGATTTTTATCCACTGCTTAATTGAAAATATTCTCCCTATTATGCTTTTCTCAGTGTTGAAGGTTTGTTTTGGATTGGTGAAAGTTGATATGATTCCCCTTTCTGATAACAAGCAGAAACATTACATGTTCTAATGTGCTCTTATCTTTATGACTCAACCCATGACAGGAATGTCTAAACAGCAAATAAGGAAAGGCAATATTGAAAAGGATATAAATTGTGATTCTAGAAGACGTTTTGAGCAGTTTAATTTAATGTGAAACTTATAGATCACGAGAGATTTCATACTATTGTTGGCTTGAAGTCTTGGAGATGTCTAATATTAGTTATTGGCATTATAATTACATTTATTGATTGTTTAGACAGACTAGTTTAGTTCCTGTAATATTTCAATATCTCCAGTTGCTTGACATAATTTTTTTTTTGAGAGGCCATTTATACATTCTAAATTGTATACCAGGACCAGTCTAGACGATGGACAGATCAGCTGCACAGTCTATATATTAGTTCTTTAGAGGCCTCATTTGTGAATAAGTTGCATCGTTCTATACATTTACATGGTTGGAGTTTTCACAATAATACTGATGAAGCATATAAGTGTAGAACTCTGCAAAATACACCTAATATGCCTAGGCAGGTCAGAGATAAATTCCAATTTAGAGTCTCCATTGTGTTTATGTGGCTTAATTATTTTCCCTTTATAATCAGGCCTTTTTATCCTTTTTTTTCCTTACAGTCTCTGGCTCTACAAGATGGCTGCCAGAAGAAGACCAGCCTAGAAAAAATTGCTCCCATGTTAGAGAGCACAGCTGATTCTCATGTTCTTGCAGGAAATGATTTGGGACTTGCAATGGTAGATAAAGCTTGTAATTTGAGAGAGCCTCGTACCTATGATCATGGCTTACTCTGTGACGAGGAGATTCATGCCAGTGGAAGTACAGCATTTGCCAACAGGTCAGCAAGAAGTTGTTTTAAGAAGCAATGCTCATTCCATGCAGAATCGGGATGCAGTACTACAGGTAGCTTGAACTACACTTTCTTTTTAGCATTTTAGTTATTCTATTGATTAGATAATTATACTTTCTACGTCCCTGTCTTTTCTTGAACCTTATTGTATACAACATGCAGCTTTTTCATGTTCACTGTCATTGTACATGCATATCATCTCACTAACACTTGTGTTATTAAATTCTGCGTTCAGTGAATTAAGTTCACTGAACATCGGCGTACTCAGTTTTTAGGAAGTCTAATGATCTTTTTATCTTTTGTCAAAAAAGTGATCTTTTATCTTTGTCTTAAACAATGGCATAAAAGGCACTGCATATCAGTTAATTCTGAATTTGCCCGCAGTAAAAGCTTATTGATGATAATCTCATTTAAACTGGTGGTTGTGAAACTGTGGCTAAAGACTACAGTTAATATTTTAGTATAATTTGTTACTGGTCATTTAATCATTTGATTAGTGTTATATCTTGCTACATAAACAATTTTGTTAGGTGAACAAAAGCACATCTTTTTTGTCTATTTTCATTATATATCCTTGTATGTTTAAATACAGAAGGAGATATGTCTTGGAGATGGAAAAATCTAAAGAATTAAAAGTAAACCTACCCCCTCCTTTTTCTTGTCTTGTGTTGGTACTTGATATGCATAACTTTAGATCTTCATCTAGTCTCTGAGTAAGTATTGTGGTTATTCTGTTATAGTGTCATAACCATGTGGTTTTTCAGATTTTTTTCTTAAAAAATTATATTTATAAATCTATTATAGTATATTAAAACAAAGTCCCGAGTTGTATCGGCGACAACTTATCTTTTTCTATTCCACATACTCTATTATTTGTCAACTCACAAAAAGTCTGATGTGGCATCTTCCAAAACTCACTATTTCTTCTATCTTCTACTTCCATTCTATTTTGTTTCACCAATATGTAATGCAAATCATTCCACTTGCGTATCCAATTGGACAATTTTCTATACGTTTTACAACTTCAACTCCAATTTATCCCTCAATGACCCATCAATACACTTAGCAGCTTTGCTTACTTATCAAACATTTCATTTCAATAACTCATTCAAAAGAAAAAAAAAACACTCAATATTTTCAAAGCATTACCATGCAAGTTTGACTACATACACGCAGAAAGTTTTGGTTCAAGTCATTTACCAATGGTAAAGACATTATGAAATGCGACCAAGTCACACTTATTTCAATGTATGACACATTATCGGTTCACATGTATTTTAATAATATTGTTCGTTTGTTGTCAATTATTTTTGAAGATCATACAACTATCATTGCATAGGAAGTGATTTTTTTTCCTTTGATGTTGAATGTGCACGCATTATATTGCATTTTTTATTTGTATAGTTAAAAAAATATAAATCATAATTGGAACAAAATAAAGATGAATAATACTAAATATTTAGAAATGAATAACTTCTAACCATTTCACTAACTTTTAACCATTTTACTATTCACTTGAAACTTTCTATGTCTTAAACATTTACAAACTCTTTTTGTCTATAATCCACTCTTGAAGTTTCTTGACCATGACAGATAGTTATTTGGAAATTTCATTTCACATTTTAATTATTTAAATGAAACAATAGTTAAAATAATGAAATTGTTCTGCTTCCAAAATACTATAACTATATAATTTGGTTATATTTTTTATTGAGTTTTCATTTGGCTTGATAAAAACATTTTTATTATTATTTTTTGACTCAACATTTTTATTATATTAAAAACATTATTATTATTTAAGGTTTTTGAATATTAAAAGATTTCTATTTTGTTTTGTAGTGTTCCTTCCATATGTATCACTTATATTTGCCCACGTGAAAAATTGTTATGAACATTGTTTTTAACAAACTACCACTCATCAATGAATGTTATAATATACCTCGGGACACAATATCATTTAGTACATATTAAAATTGACGGTGAGATTAACTGAATTATGATGTGCCACCGTGATTTTAACAAAAACTATCCTTTAAAAGTGAAAATGTCAAAAGTACATAAATTTATAAAATCTAATGTTTCAAAACTAATATAAATCATATAAAATGAAAAGCATATTGCAATGAACACTTCAATAAAAACAAAAAGCTTGAATAAATCAATTATATAAAAAAAGTTAAAGACAAAGATTGCATCTCTAAAGTTGCAAAATCTTATGAATAATCTCATACTAGTCAACAAGATTTTACCTTTTCCTTTGTACTAATGTTTTGTACTAATGTAAACCTAGCTTATATATAGTTATTCAAAAATATATTTACCTTCCGACACATAAATGTTTGAGTATATTCTACTCTAAAATAAAAATTACATTACTTTTAAATTATATATAATTTTATACTACAAATATATTAAATTTTACCGCGCAACGACATATTATTTTGTATTCACTAATATATTAAATTATACCGTGCAACTTGCTAGTTAACATTTAGTTATATTTATTTTAGATGGTGGCTGTATATCTCTAATGCTTTTGTAATGTATGCTGCAATGGATTGAAGGTTAAAATTTTGACATGATTATTTTTGGAATATTAACATTTTAAGGGCCATGATTCTAGGCAGTTTCCATCAATCAGCAGGGCAGTCAAGAGAGTTTTATTTATGATAGTAGACTTTGATGCTTTGTCTTCATAGATATACGTTTGAGTATCTTTTTATGCTTTGGCAGTTGGGTATTTAAGGTGGCTGATTTATCGACTCTTTCACACAGCTTTATACAGAGCTACTATGATACATGAGCCCTTGTTCTAGTAAATCCTTGCCAAACATGTTCCAACATGTTGTACAAACCACTTGTTTCACATAATGTTCTTATATTGCTTAGCTTGATTCTGTCAAGAACACATTAAATAAAATGATTGACAGAAATTTGTTGGGACATTATATTTTTACATGTTTTATGCCGCTCTTAAATCAAGGCCTTAAGTAAACTGAACTATTCTATCATCCAAGGACAATAATTACAATCTTTAGTCATGCAATGCTTGTATTTTCTTAGAAGTTGTATAATGTCAACTCTCAAGTAATGCTTATCAATATCTGAAATGTGTATCAGATGAGTGGTTTTGAAGACCAAAGATGTATTTATTCGGCTTTTCTTCACTATGCTTTTAAACCACTACTGCAAGACTATTTTCTACATGGTGCAACTAAGATTGTATGACTTATTTGGTTGTGATATTTATAATCTTTATTTTAATATGGCATATTAGAGGTCGCCGATCAAAACTTCAAGGACGAAGTAGCCAGTTCAAGCAGCATGCCGATGGCTAAAAGGTTGAAGACAACTTCAGCTGATGGTTCAAGCACCCATCAAGTACTGTGGAATTCATTCTTTCTCTGATAAGAATCTCTAGTAACTTTGAATGGTTTGCTTAGCCTTTCACCTTCCTTATGTGCAGGTTGTCCCATTTGGAAAGTTTCAGACAACTGATGTTTCAATTAGTAATAATTCAACACCAGAGAATAAAGGACACGAATTGCTATCTCAACTCCCTGTGAGATTCCGTGTCCCAAAGTCCGATCTGCCTGGATTTCTCAGGGATAGGTAAGTATCCGCTTCTCAGATTAAAGCCTCAGAATCTACAGTGCATGCTGATATAACACACAAGAATATATAATTTACTTTGTGCTCTTTCAAGAAGTTTGAGGAGCTTATGTAAAGGAAAATCAGACATGAAAACTCTATTTTTGTTGAATTTAGTGCTGGTTAGGTTACCCATAGGTGTTTAATGTAATATAGTGAGGAAGAATCCTTTTATAGCAATATGCTTCCACATGGTACAAATTATGATTTTTTGTTAGATGATTTTTGGGGTGATAAACCAACTATTTAGGTATCGAAGATAAGTGTTTCATTTCTTCAGTTGGATTACTCGAGTTTTCTCGCTCTAATTGCACTTTTTCTAATAAAAGATAGACAAATCCAACACGCGGATCTTTATGGTAAATTTTATTTATCAGTTCGAGTTGTGCAGTGCCAGTGCTGCATTAGCATGAGGTGTTTGACAGTACATACTTCAAAGTGATTCTACAACTGAATGATTATGAACATTTCTTTCGAGCCATACAAGATTTCACACGGGATGTAAATAACTTGTATTTTTCGAGGTCGCGACATTTAACTGTGGTTATTATTTAATTATTATTACTCTCCTTGTAAACTCCTGTATTATTCTTTAATCTGTTGGATCGAAGGTCAATAGATCAAGTGCATGTACTACCACGTTTTTGACAGCAAATCTCATCAAATTTAGCTGTACTATAGCTTTAAGATGGCCAAATCCCTTTCTCTACTTTTTTAATGTGGAATACTAACAATAACAACTCCACTGGATATACTAAACTAAACAACTTCACTACCTACCACCATCAAAGATTTGGTATGTCATGCTACCATTGCTTTTAGTTTTTATATATATTGAACATTTGTGTCACCTAATTATATCTACCACCATACAAACAACTTGTTGATAAAAAGTTGAAGAGAAATTTCCACTTGTACTTCAGTTTAGATGCCAAATAACCCATCAACAAGATGACATTTTAATTACCATTAGAATAAAAAAGAAATTGTCATTTTCAAGATGATAAAAACAGTATTTAATTTATTAAATATAGGATGGTACAAACACATTAAAAAGATATTGTTGAGAGTATCTCTAAGCTTGTCACTTGATAGTATTGGGAAGATTAATGTTTTGAATTTTGAGACAAGAATATTTTGAGTTACTGAGCTGCTCTTTTGATTCAGAAGAAAACGAGTAAAAAAAAGCAATTCAATTTAAAGAAGGAAAAAATACGGTATTCTCTCTTATATTAATTATTTTATGTTAAAATACAGTTGTTAGGATTTGAGAAAAATACGGGTAAGGAATAAAATTTAAATCAACTAGTAAATAATTTATTAGATAAAAAAGTGAGATGACAAGTCTCAATCATTATAAGAATAATATTAAAAAGTTACAAACAATAGAAATTAAAAATATTAAAAATTATTAACAAAATTAATATAACAACTATCTAGATTACAAATAATTTTCTTAATTAGAGATGTTTTTCAAACACAAAATTTGACACAAACACTACTCTCTCTATATATATTTCTAACTTTTATATCACTAATTTTAGTCAAAAGAAATTTTGTGTCATTAATTTTTCTCTCCTTGGGTACTTGTTCATTTGTATATGGGGTTGAACATGGTATCTTCAAACAACGTCCATTTATATATAGAGTTGAAAATCCTGTATTCAAACAACATATCTGATATTTCTTAATTTAGTAAAAGTATTATTATAAGGAGATTTTTATAATATATTTAAAATTGATATATTTTAATATTATCAAATTAAATTACTAATAATTGAAAATATCATTTATAAATGAGTTTGACTATATTTTAAATTTAACACCACTAAATTTTTAAGTTTTATTAGTTGAACCTATTTTAAAATAATATTTTTATATTATGATTTTAATTAAAATTAAAATTTTTGTTTTAATTATAGAAAACATTTATTTAATTATTGAAATCAAAATTGAATAGATAAATATCCTAAAAACTCATATATTAGTCAACTTTGATAAATAGTATGATAATGTCCATATAGATAAGATAAAATAATTATTAATTAAAATGAGTACACACTTTATTTTTTACGGTGCATAAGAACTTGTCTTTTATTATTATTATTATTACTATTATTATTATTATTACTATTATTATTATTAATAATATTATTAATATTATTATTATTATTATTGTTGGACATCAAAAGCCCAAATATAAATGGACATAGCTCTGTGAATCTTTTTGTCGAAACTCGAAAGTCAGAAAAGTAGGATCAGTGTAATAACAAGGCCTTATTCTGGTTTTTCACTGTCGTTTTGTGTTTATTGCTTTTTAGTTTGGGTGAGTTCAGCTAAACACCCCCGTAGACTTTTGAATATGAAAAATCTATGCTTCATTGGCCACTAAACTGCAAACTTTGCATTTCCTTTTTCGTCGACGGAAGATTCAACCGTCGACCCTTTCCATTTACAACCAAGTTCTTGGAATCGTGGCTATAACGCCACCCATTTCAACTACTTCCACAAGCTTTGTTTTTTTTCTTCTCAATCGCAGTTTTTGGTTAAGAAAAAAGTGGGAAATTGAGGAATTTGAAGTTGGGTGTGAAATTGATTCATGGGTCTCGTTTGGAATCAACGAGGCTCGAGAACAGAGACGACTCTTCAAGAAGGTTTACCAGTTTCATCAGGAGGTGGTGGTGGTGGTGCGCTTCCGAAGAAAAAATGGTCAAATTTAATGCCTTTATTTGTGGCTCTTGTAGTCATTGCGGAGATCGCGTTTTTGGGTAGGTTGGATATGGCGAAGAACGCAGCTATGGTGGCTGACTTGTTCTATCGGTCACGTGTGGTGGTTGAAAGTGATGATTTGGGGATAGAGATGGTGGGGGGTGATCGGAATTTTGAGCCAGAAACAGAAAGTTGCGAGGCATGGTTGGAGAGGGAAGATGATGTTACATATTCAAGGGACTTTGTTAAGGAACCTATTTTTGTTTCTGGAGCTGAACAGGTTTATTTCGTTCTGCTTATTATCTTCTTTCATGATAGCTTTTTTTAAACCATATCATAAGTCTTTTTGGTGTATGGAGCTGAACAGTTTTAGCCTAGCACTGACACCTCTGATGGGAAGCGTGTCCGGTGTTGACACTGAAACTTTGACTACATTCAATTAATTTATTTATCAAATTATTACCCAGTGTCGACATGTAAGTGTCAGTGCCATGTCCGATGTCCGCAATTCAGTGTCCGTGCCTCGTAGGTTTTAGTTAATTTTTGGTTTCTGGGCATACTTGTTTCATAGTTGATATGTAAAAAAAAAATCACATATGTTGCCTGCTGATGATCATTCTTATGAAGTATTTTTATCTGTCTAAAGTTATTATTCATTTCATTCAAATGCAGGAGTGGAAGTCATGTTCAGTGGGATGTAAATTTGGGTTTAATGGGGACAAGAGACCTGATGCTGCATTTGGCGTACCTCACCCCGTTGGAACAGCATGTGTTCTACGATCAATGGAATCGGGTCAGTACTATGCAGAGAACAATCTTGCCATGGCACGACGGTGGGTAAGCACTGCTATAAAGTGTTAATTCGTTAGATTGGTTCAGACTTTGGATCATTTGTTTCATATATGTTACTTAATATTATATGATGGCTTTGTATGGTTCTATAGTTCCATGGAAATGTGTGGGTAATGCAGAAATTTTCCCGGTTTATTGTGGTACAGGGCTTTAATTTGCAGCTATATCTTCTCTTTTTTTTGACTGCATTTGAAACCATGTTTACATGATATTGCAAGCTTTAATCAGTGCACTTGAAAGTTGAAATCATGTCTATGTTTTTAGTTTTCTTCAATTGAACTTCATTCTTCTTGTTCTCTAATGGCGACCAGTTCCTATTTCGAAGTTTTTAGAAAAATGTGTCAATAATTAAACTGATATTACTATGTTCTTGTCTACTAGGAGGGGATATAACATTGTAATGACAACAAGTCTATCATCTGATGTTCCAGTTGGATATTTTTCATGGGCTGAATATGACATCATGGCACCGGTGAAGCCAAAAACTGAAAAAGCTCTTGCAGCTGCTTTCATTTCCAACTGTGGTGCTCGAAATTTCCGTTTGCAAGCTCTTGAAGCCCTTGAGAAAACAAACATCTCGATTGACTCTTATGGTGGTTGTCATAGGAACCGAGATGGAAGAGGTAAGTTATAATAATTTTGATAAACTTATATACTAATGTCTGATTATGATATTTTCAAAATTGATGCTGCATGATCCCCTTTGTTGCTGGGTTATCTTTGAAAACTGGAGGAAGAATGTCATTGTATCCCAGATTTTCATGTTGAAAGATCGTAACATGGTTGGTTGCAAACGCTTCCTAGTTTTTGAGAATAATAACTGGCTATCTATAAAATGCTTTCTGGTGAGTGTCATTGGGCCTGGAAGCATGGTAGGAGCACACATGAACAGTTACTTGTGCTGTGATATTGATATAGACATTGAAGTTGCAAACATTTGATCACTAGATATCGGCATCTAGATCTTTAAATAAGAAGCTCTGACAACTTTTTTAAACTTAGAAAAACCTGTAAACTTAATGCTCAATTCTGTCAATGACATATGGGTGATATTGTGTTCTCTGTATCTTCCCTCCAATTTCTCTAATTTTTTAAAATTGGTACTTTGGTAGTAGTGTTGGTCCTGTTGGACACAAACAAACAAAAGGTATGCTACCAATTCAATATGAGAAGTTTGCACTATTATTTTTATTATAAGTTATAAATGTGTAAAATCCAGTATGGGACTGACTTATGCATGACACATTAGTTTATTTGTAAGTCTTTTGAAGTTATTCCCTTTGGTTATATAACAATTAACTTCCAATGAATATGTGACGTTGTTGGTATTTGTTAATGAATATTTTTATGGTGATTATTTTATTTTATAGCAGTGGACAAAGTGGAAGCCCTGAAGCACTACAAATTTAGCTTAGCATTTGAAAATTCTAACGAGGAGGATTATGTAACTGAAAAATTCTTCCAATCCCTTGTTGCTGGTATGGAATATGTTAATTATCTACCTTCAAGTCTCTTACTTTCATCTACTAGATATTCAACATATGTGTACCATAGTTGTTCAGGGGATTCAGAAATACTTTGTTTCATCTATAAAAAAACTTTATCTTGGTTCTTGCTTCCATTTGGTTTTCTTTTCTGTCCATTGCACGAAATTTTGTTTCAGCAGCGTAATTGCCATAGTTTATTTGGATTCTTAAAAGTTTAACACTTCAAATATCAGCAATATCTACTTGCGAAGCTTTTTCAACAAATTAATCTCTTATTGTAGGAACTATCCCTGTGGTTGTTGGTGCTCCAAATATTCAAGATTTTGCTCCTTCTCCTGGTTCAATTTTACATATTAAAGAACTAGAAGATGTCGAGTCTGTTGCCAAGACCATGAGACACCTTGCAGAAAACCCTGAAGCATATAATCAATCATTGAGGTAAAATTACATGTTGAAAACAAAGTTTCTTGAGTCGTCTTTCATCTATTTCATCCTGCTCACACATTTTAAAAAGAAACTCGGCGACCTGCAGTTTAAATCATCCCGTTATTTATTTACATTGTGGATCCTATAATATTACAGTATGCATTTTGATGGTATCTATTTCTGAACGAGGCATCTTGAGCTTATCTGGTTTTAAAATGTGATTGGATTTTGTATTGTTCTTTCTGCATTTCATGAATCCTGAGTTATCTTATTAATAGGTGGAAGTTTGAGGGCCCATCTGATTCTTTCAAGGCCCTTGTGGATATGGCAGCTGTACATTCATCTTGTCGCCTTTGCATTCACTTGGCCACCGTGAGTAGGGAGAAGGAAGAAAAGAGTGCAGGCTTCAAGAAACGCCCCTGCAAGTGCACTCAAGGGTCAGAAACTGTATATCATATCTATGTGAGAGAAAGGGGAACATTTGAGATGGAGTCCATTTACTTGAGGTATACTTTTTATTTTGATTAGTAATTTTGCTTGTAAGCTATTATCCAAAATAAATTATTATCAGGTATGCAAATTCTAGGCTACAGGATTTTGGGTATGCTTGAATTTACTTATTTGAGCTTATCTACCAACATAAGCATTTGTGAGACTATTTGAGAAAATATTGCGGAAAAACGATTGTTTATTCACTTGATAATGAAATAGATTACATAAGGAGTGTAATTAGAAATTTAACTATGTATAATCATAATAGAGTTGGTAATTAGGAAACTGATTCCCATAAATGCTATCCTAAAAGGAAATAAAAATGAAACTGAGATCCTAATTAATACATACTAATAACTATACAGATAAGAATCTTATGATTCTGATTTTTGATCTCATAATCAACACTCTCCCTCAATCTGGGTGGTAGATATCTATCATGTCCAGATTGGATCTGATATTTTCATATGTATTTCTTGAGAGAGCTTTTGTTAGGATGTCTGCTGTTTGATTGCACGATGGTACATGATCAATACTTATAGTACCATTATCAATTTTCTCCTTTATGAAATTTTCCACATGTTTTGTTCTATCATGGTGAACCGGGTTCTTTGCGATGCTGATGGCAGCTTTGTTGTCACAATATAACCTCATGGTGTAATTGGTTGGGACTCTGATTTCATCCAATATCTTCTTCAGCCATATCCCTTTACAAATGTCCTGTGCCATGGCTCTGAATTCAGCTTCTACATTGCTTCTAGCTACCACAAACTGTTTCTTACTTCTCCAACAAGTGACCATGTTTCCCCACACAAAAGAGCAATAGCCGGCAGTTGACTTTCTGTTTGATGTACATCCAGCCCAATCTGAGTCGGTGTATACTTCAATATCCCTATTTGTCAGTTAGAGGACTTTCTTCGAAGTTGCTTCTGCCTACTAATTCCATAGGAGTATTGGCAGCCTTACACCCAAGCATTTTGGTTTCTTGGAGAAAGTCTAGGGTGTATTTTCTTTGAGAAACATATATTCCCTTTGAGCGAGCTATTTCCATCCCTAAAAAATACTTGAGTTGCCTCAAGTCTTTGACTTCAAACTCCCTAGCCAAGAGTTCTTTCAAGTGTTTGATTTGCTCATGATCATCACCTGTGATAACAATGTCATCAACATACACAATGAATAAAGTTACCTTGCCTTCAAATGAGTGTTTGAGAAACATAGTGTGATCTGATTGGCCTTGTATGAATCCATCTTCTTTGACAACTCGAGTCAATCTTTCAAACCACGCTCTTGGAGATTGCGTGAGACCATACAAGGATTTTCAGAGTTTGCACACCTTGTTTAAGGTGCTGGATGATTCAAGTCCTGGGGGAATTTGCATGCATACTTCCTCTTCTAACTCACCATTTAGGAAAACATTCTTAATATCTAGCTGGTGTAGTGGCCAATCCAAGTTTGCAGCCACAGATAGTATGACTCGTACTGAGTTAAGTTTGGCCACTGGAGCAAACGTCTCTTTATAGTCTATGTCATATGAATGGGTGAATCCCTTTGCTACTAATCGAGCCTTGTACCGGTTTATGCTCCCATTATCATTGTATTTGATAGAGGATATCCACTTACATCCAATTTGCTTTTTTCCTTCTAGTTAAGCAGTAATTTCCCAGGTGTTACTTTTAATCAGTGCATGAACCTCTTCTGCTACGGCTGCTGCCCACTCAGGTTGCTGAAGGGCTTCTTGAACATTTCTTGGAATATATGTGTTATCAAGTGCTGCTACAAAGGCCCTGTATTTTTGTGATAGTTTCCCATATGACACAAATCTTTCAATTGGATGTTGAGTACAAGTTCTCTTCCCTTTTCTTAATGCAATAGGAACATCACTTCCAGTTGGACTTGTATGGACAGATTCTGAGTTAGAAAGAGTATTACCTGAGAAGATTCCATTTTCTAAAGCCTGGTTAGATTCGTGACTTTACACCGAAGCAATTTTTGACTCTACCACCAAATTGTTTTTCTTCCTCCTCGTGTAAACTTTCCAATCAGCTTCTATTGCAGTACTTTCTACTAGGACAGGTTCAAATGGTTTGGTGGGATTTTCTGGTTCTATTGGTGTGGAATTTACTGGTACCATTGGTGTGGAATTTATTGGTTCTGTTGTTGTAGAATTTACTGATTTGGCTGATTCTATAGGTGCAGGATTTTCTGTTTCTGCTGCTGCAGTTTGTTTGGCCATCTCAAAACCCGAAAATTGGAATTTTGTTGTTTCTTTCGGGATTAAGCTATTTTCCCCTTGAATTCATCTTTGCAGTAATAAGGTTGATTCTCAAAGAAGGTCACATTCATAGTGTGATAAAAATTTCTGGTTGTCGGGGAGTAACACCTATATCCTTTTTGGTGAGGTGAGTAGTCAAGAAAAATACATATAGATTTTGGGTCAAGTTTGCTGCGGAGAGGGTTTAGGTTGTGAACAAAAGCTGAACATCCAAAGATTTTTAATGGGATTGAGGTGAAAACTCTGCTGGTTGGAGAAATAGTTTGGAGAGTGGAATAGGGTGTGTCAAAATTGAGGATGCGGGATGGCATCCTATTTTTGATAAAGGTGGCTGAAAGGACAGCTTCTCTCCAAAAATGTTTTGGTACATTTGTGGCTAGCATGAGAGATCTTGTTACTTCTAGTAGATGCCTATTTTTCCTTTCTGCAACCCCATTTTGTTGGGAGTATCTACACATGAACTCTTGTGGACAATTCCATGGATCTTAAGGTAGAACTCTAGTGCGGAACTAAAACATTCACCACCATTGTCAGTTCTGAGCACCTTAATTTTTGTTTGGAATCGTGTTTGCACCATGGTGTGGAAAAACACAAATAATTTTCCAACTTATGATTTCTCTTTCATGAGAAATATCCATGTGACTCTTGTGTGATCATCGATGAATGTAATAAAACCATTTAGCTCCAGTAATGTTGCTAACCTGAGATGGCCCCCCATACATCATTGTGAATTAAGGAGAAGGGTTGAGAGGGTTTATATGGTTTAAGGTGAGTATGTGTTTCGGGTATACTTGGATAACTGACATACTTCACATTGAAAGTTCATTAGGTTTTTATTGAATAATGTGGGAAACAATTTCTCTAAGTACCTGAGATTTGGGTGACCTAATCGATAGTGCCACAACATTACAAACTCGTCACTATTTGGAGAAGTCAATGCACAAGAATTGGCTTTGAGTTCTTTGGAGGAATCTTCAACTTGCAAGTAGTAAAGTCCAACACACTCTTTAGCATTACCAATTGGCTTTCCCGACTCCAAAATTTGAAATTCACACAAATTGGGAAACAAATTTAGCGACACATCTCAAGTTTTTGGTTAGTTTGCTAATAGACAACAAGTTGCAATCAAATTTAGGCACATACAATAAAGAATTCAAGGTAATATTTTTTGAAATACTTGTACCAGTAACCTTTGACAAGGTACCATCAGCAATCCAAATAGAGGAGTTATCATGACATGGAGAATAATTGTCAAATATTGTTAATTGAAGGTGATTTTGGCCATTCAACTTGTGGCCAATGATGAGAAGTTTGAGACTTCTGTTTTGTCTTCTTCCATGGTTGGGTCGACGAAAGAGACTAGGGATGATTTAGATCTAGCTCTGATACCATGCGGAAAAGCAATTGTTTATCCACTTGATAATGAAACTGATTACATTAGGAGTATAAATAGTACAAGTAATTTAATTATGTATAATCATAATAGAGCTGGTAATTAGGAAACTGATGCCCTATAAATGCTATCCTAAAAGGAAGTAAAAATAAAACTGAAATCCTAATTAATACATACTAATAACTATATAGATAAGAATCTTATGATTCTGATTTTTGATCTCATAATCAACACATATGAACATAGCTTATGACATGTCCATAAACTCTCTAGGACCGTATATGAAAACAACTTATAACTTATATGCTAATTGTTTGATTTTATTTTATCTTTTGTTATAGAAATAGTTTAGACATAGTGCTTATACTATAAACACTTGATTAAATTGTTTATCCAAATAGGGATATAAATCATGGCTCTTCTTATTTTAGCTTATTCCATCTTTAAATAAAAGAATGCCATGAGATAACACAATGATAATTCATTATTTTGACACAAATTGGCAGATCTAGTAATTTAACTCTGGAGGGCTTCAAGTCTGCAGTTCTTATGAAGTTCACATCCCTGAATCATGTTCCTGTATGGAAGCCTGAGAGACCCAAAAGTCTAAAAGGCAGCAATGAATTGAAGCTTTATAGAGTATACCCTCTCGGCTTGACACAAAGGCAAGCTCTTTATACCTTCAGCTTCAAGGGGGATAATGATTTCAGGGGTCACTTGGAAAGCAATCCTTGTGCCAAGTTTGAAGTTGTTTTTGTGTAGCATGTGATGATGCCTGCAAATTACATGATTATGTAGCAGTAACACTTTCACTTAACTGAGAGATGAAGTTTTAGGAATGAGTGTGGCAATGGAATTGGCATGGATTTATAATGCCTAACCGCTTTGGCCAACTCATTGGGGATTTACATTTAGAAAATATATGACTTCAAGCATATCTAAACCCTCTTTTTGTAAAAGAAATGAAGATCCATATTTATGTTGAGTTATAGTGTTTTTTATTTGATTATAATTAGATACAGTCATAATATGGACTGCATGATAGTGCTTTGTATACTGTGGGTGAAAATTTTAGTAGACACCAAATCTTTCACCCAAGAAGAATACACGTTTCATTCAAATGAAGAATGAAAATGAAAGAACAATGTGTTTTTGTGTGGAAGTATATTCTGGTCGATATAAAAACTGTTTTTTTTTGGTGTGTACTTTCGATGTGAGCTTGCGTGTAAGAAAAGTTTCGCCCTATATTTTTATGCACGTCTCTCCCTTTTCGAAACCCACTTGGGGCATGCATGACCTATATTTGAAGACCATCCTATTAGGGGTAAGAACTTCATCAAAAGTTTGGGATGGGAAAGGAAGAGTTTGGATGGAAGGGGAGCAGAGGGAAAGGAAAAAAAAAAGAGGATAGACTTGTCTTGTTTGCAAGTCAAAAACTGTTCTATTCTAGAAACTTCCAAAAAAACAAATAAAAAGGATTTTATGTTTATTCAGTTTTTTTCTTTTTTATTTATATAAAAAAAAAGTTTAAATGAGTTGAATTTTGGAGGTTCATCGGTGTTAGGACAGACTTGCAGGTTCAACGTAAACTAACAGAGGTATATCATCGATTAAAGAAATCCTTATATCAACCGCGGAAGTCGAATTCATTCGATTTTGTGATAATATATTCAATTTTATTTTTTATTATTTAAAATTTATTATATTTAGAGATTTTGACTCTTTGGTGGGTCCATTAGTGTATGTCTACAACTTCAACCATTTGGATCGACTATAAGACTGAAACATCTATTTGATCCTAATAATTGAACTAATTTATCTTCTCATAGGCTAAATTAACCCATGTTATTTACATCTTTATTCAATATAAATATATTAGGGGTACAATTAGATTCATATCTAGCGGATATTTGTAAAACATTTACAATGAGTAAGGTAGAAACTTGTATAATGGTTATGAGTATATGAACGTATAATTACCCGCAAAATTAATTAAGTTTGGATGCGAGGACATGTAATATAGTATCCACCTCACCATACATATGCACTAATATAAATATATTATTTATTTATTATATTATATTAGTATTTAGTTTAATTAACTGTTTTTTTTTTATTTTATTTTATTTTTTATATTTTAACATCTATTGATATTATTGGACCACTACAATATTTATAATCGAAAGATAAATATTTGTAAATTTTATAAAAATTTGATTTTTATGAATAAATAAATAATTTTGACTTTATAACTAAGAGTTATGTATTATTAATCGTGACTTTATTATTATACTTACAACTTTTATCAATTTTGTTACAGATCTCGAATAATACCGTTGTAGAACTTGCAACTTCATAAAGTATTATTATACATATTTGAATGCGTATTGTAACATGTGTTCATTTAAAATGTTTTGAATTAAAAAGTATTTTAGTTTATAATACTTTTGATTGAATTTAAGATATTTGAATAATTTTTAAATTTAATTACAACAATATCATTTTAAAGTTGATCCTCAAGAAAAAATTAACATGGATATAAGTATTTTTTTAAACTACAAATGTGAAGACAAATATTATTGTACTCTACTCAAACTCTATCTATTGTCATATATATATATATATATATATATATATATATTATTGTGACAAACACAATTTAAAATAGTAAATTAATTATTTTTTATTAAAGATATGTTTGTGACAGAGATTGAGTCATACATACATCTCATTAAGAACCAAATAAACATGGCCCAGTTGTAAACATGACGTTTCAGTATTGGTCTCTTTGGTAGTTCAATTTGTTGGCTATCCTATTTTATGTCTTCTTTTTATGATAATCTTTTGAAATCACACGTCATACTTTTTGCCACACAAACTCACACTTGCATGTCTACTTTAAAATAATTGAATGAATGAAAATTTAGTGCTAGTGTTTTGACTTTGATATTGACGCCACATGTGTCTCTTACAAATAGTTTAGGACAACTAAGAACAAACAATCCTCTACTACAAACCAAAGTGACCCTTAGCTTCAACCAAAGGGTACCATGAAGTTGAGAAAGAAGCTCTTGCATACTCCTAAGGTCCCAACTTCATTATCCTCCTCTCATTCTCATCCTACAAAAATGCCCAAACTTCTTATTCCAAACACACTCTCTTTTCCTTCTTTGCAATGTCTTCTTTCTCTGTTCGTTTCCTCACACCTCCATCTATCTCTCGTCCCAAAACATGGATATTATCAGCTGCAACTCCATCACTTGCTCCATCAGTTTCTTCACAAGTTGATGCAACAAGGTTGGAGCCTAGAGTTGAGGAAAAAGATGGTTACTGGGTTTTGAAGGAAGAGTACAAGGGAGGTATTAATCCTCAGGAAAAAGTTAAACTTCAGAAAGAACCCATGAAGCTTTTCATGGAAGGTGGGATTCATGATTTGGCTACTATGTCTCTTGAGGAAATTGAAAGCTCTAAGCTTACAAAAGATGATATTGATGTTAGACTCAAATGGCTTGGCCTTTTTCACAGGAGAAAACATCACTGTAAGCTTTATGTTGTTCATACTTTAATTGCACTTTGAAGTTCAATCAAACTCTGTTTTTGTTTATTAGTTTTGAAAATTTAAATAGTAGCTTCTATAAAAGTTACATTAGATCATGGTGAATCTGCCAAATTCACCGCTAATTCAAAAATGCAGTATACTCTTTTGTTTATTTTTAGAGTGAGACTTCAATTTTATTTACAATATTGTAGGGTGTTTTAGTCAAGAAAATTAAGAAGTTGAGAAAAGGATCCATAAAATTCTAATTTATTGGACATTAGTTACACATTACCTTCTAATTAGCATTTTGAAATTTACTTACAAATACGAGGATTAATGTAATATTCATTAGTAAATCATCAAAGACTAATTTAATTTAAAGGAGTAATTTAAATATAACTCATATGACATACCATTTAGCACTAGTTTGGATTCGCATTAAGATTTTGTTTCTCGTGTTCTGATGCTGTTTGGACATGAAATTTCTAAAGCTACAAAATACAAATAGTAGCTTGTGAATTGCCGCACACGTATCTAAACAGTGATTCCAAATGTGCACTTATAATTTCAACATTTTAATCTATGTGAGATTAAAAAAACTATGAATTGTATTAATTTATTTCCATTGTGAAAACCAGATGGTAGATTTATGATGAGACTGAAACTTCCAAATGGGGTATCAACAAGTGAACAAACACGATACTTGGCGAGTGTCATAAGAAAGTATGGAAAAGATGGGTGTGCTGATGTTACAACAAGACAGAATTGGCAAATTAGAGGTGTAGTGTTACCTGATGTACCAGAAATTCTTAAGGGTCTTGCAGAGGTTGGGTTGACAAGTCTTCAGAGTGGCATGGACAATGTGAGAAACCCTGTTGGTAACCCTCTTGCTGGGTTTGATCCTGATGAGATTGTTGATACAAGACCTTACACTAACTTGTTGTCTCAATTCATCACTGCTAATTCACTTGGCAACCCAACCATTACAAACTTGTAAGTCTACACTTCTCATCTTTAAGTTTCACAAATAATATCACGTGAACATTTTATGTTTATAAACGAGTCTTCGAAGGTGTAGCACAATGGTATTGGTTGAGATACTGAAGGAGTACTAAAGAAGATTGTCTAGAGTTCAGTCCTTGCTATCAACAAATTTATCTGTCCCAATTAGTAGTACTTGGTTACTGCTAAAGTATACTTGCATTGCAAGCAATAGAATTTTATGTGTGAGATGAGAACAAAATAGTAGATGGTTTTGTTACAGCTAAAGCATTACATTGACGGTGTATATATATCCTTTAAATTATTTTGATAAAATGTGCAGGCCAAGGAAGTGGAATGTATGTGTGGTGGGTTCTCATGATCTTTTTGAGCATCCACATATTAATGATCTTGCTTACATGCCTGCTAACAAGGAAGGTAGATTTGGATTCAACTTATTGGTGGGTGGTTTCTTTAGTCCCAAGAGATGTGCAGAAGCAGTTCCACTTGATGCATGGGTCTCTGCAGATGATGTTATCCCACTTTGTAAAGCTGTTCTTGAGACATATAGAGACCTTGGCACCAGAGGCAATAGACAGAAAACCAGAATGATGTGGTTGATTGATGAACTGGTAAGCTACCACTTCAATATTTTGATTAAAAAATGTACATAAATGAGATGATTTACTTAGACAGAAATGGTTGTGAAATGCAGGGAATAGAAGTATTCAGATCAGAGGTGGAAAAAAGAATGCCAGAGAAGAAGCTTTCAAGAGCATCCCAAGAAGATCTTATTCAAAAAAAATGGGAAAGAAGAGACTACTTAGGTGTTCATCCACAAAAACAAGAGGGTTTAAGCTATGTTGGTATTCACATTCCAGTTGGTAGAATCCAAGCAGATGAGATGGACGAGCTAGCTCGTTTGGCTGACGAATATGGCACAGGAGAACTCCGGCTAACCGTGGAACAAAACATAATAATCCCAAATGTAGAAAACTCAAAACTTGATGCATTGCTTCAAGAGCCTCTCTTGAAAGACAAATTCTCACCTTCACCTTCCATACTAATGAAAACACTTGTGGCATGCACTGGTAATCAATTTTGTGGACAAGCTATAATTGAGACAAAAGCAAGGGCTTTGAAAGTGACTGAAGAAGTTGAGAGACAAGTGGCAGTGTTTAAACCAGTTAGAATGCATTGGACTGGTTGTCCTAACACTTGTGGACAAGTGCAAGTTGCTGACATTGGTTTTATGGGCTGCATGACTAGGGATGAAAATGGTAAGGTTACTGAAGGGGTTGATATTTTCCTTGGTGGAAGAATTGGAAGTGATTCTCATCTAGCTGAGGTTTATAAGAAGGGTGTTCCTTGTAAGGACTTGGTGCCAATTGTGGCAGATATATTGGTAAAATATTTTGGTGCTGTCCAAAGGAATAGAGAAGAAGGGGATGATTAAAGTATATAGGTAGTTGGTGATTTTTGGTTGTTACTTCAATGTACTCTATTTTGTTTACATAAAATTATTTAGTGTCCTGTCCATGGTTGAGATGCAGCATGCTAGTTATTATGCACTTCTACATTTGGATATGACATTATTCATTACTAGTTTCTCAGTTACGCCTTTTGATTGTTTTTTAAAACAAAATTGTATGCTGTGTTTCTTAGTTTCTTACTATGACATTTGCAACATTATAAATTTTACTTTATTTATTTCAGGTAAGATTTAATCACTTAATAATTGTCGGAACACATAAAATCAACCTTATTTTTTTATGGAAATGAAGGAAATAAGTTTTTTTTACAAAAATAAGTTTTGTTTTACTACGTAGTTTTTACATAAACTAAAATAAAATAGGAACCTCCCACATGGTCACCTTGTTATAAAAATTAATTATTAAGATATTGTAGTAATTATCTGTAATATTTAACTCAACTGACAACAATGTTGAAATTGTTAGGTTAGGTACCATGTCCTGAAATCGAACCCGAGACCTTGCGGTTGTATACGAGTTTCTTTATTATTTCAACTTAGACAAAAAAAAATATAGTAATTGTATATATCATGGTTCACATAATCAAATGTTATAAAGAATCATCAAAATTTAATATAGCAAACGAGACTAATCTCCACAACCTGCCAAACCATGGTTCTAATTTCAATCGAGAGAGGTATCTACGTTTAGTAGTCATAAGGTACCTCAAATAGGAATAAGTGACGCAAAGAGTCTAAAATAAACAAAACAACAAAAAATTAGAAAGAATTAATTGAATCATTTTGATTTGTCAAACTATAACATTAGATGTAATTGTGATGAGACTGAATGAGTATACCAAATTACCAATACCATTACACATCCGGCGTCCTAAGTTCCCAACCAATCTCCTAATGTCAGATGTTCAAAATCAAAATAGCCGCTTTTATCTCATATTTCTAGAAAATACACCTCGCCTAGAAGTATACTTCAAGATAATAAAAAAGGTAAATATTAACAAGTGTATCAAGAGTATTTGTTAATAGTCTAAATGTAGAAAAAATATGTTGAAATTTGTGTAATTCATATTTTGGAATTGTCAAAAAGTGCAATTTTTTACTCAAAAGTTGCTTTATATTTCCTTATTGAAATTCTTAAGGGCACTTGTTAACACCTATAAAAATGTGATTTTTTTCTAAAAGTATAACTTTGAAGGTGGATGTGTGATATAAAGTTCCAAAATCAATGCATCCGAAGTGCACGTTTGGATCTAGGATGACTTAGTTAGGCTCGAATTTGTTGGGTACGATGGATATGACGTGAATGTAGAAGATGAAGATGTTCCCTATTGGATATATATTGTGAATGTAGAAAATGAAGATGTTTCTAAAACTCCCTTTGTGGTAATTGGAATATCCATAAACACAAGAAAACAATGTAAACTGGTTCAATTTTTTTGAAAAAAATTGGTAAAGAGTAAGATGGCATTGAAAAGGTTGCATGTAATTTTTGTAGTAATGATTTTGCCATAAAAAACTCCTAAGTTCGGTTGAAATTATGGACTTCACATCTAATGTGTCATGTTTCTCTTTACAGACGTGTTTAGTTATATTACATTTTATTTCATCAAATAAATGCAAGTATCATTATATGTTGAAAAATAAATTAACAATCACAATACAATGAGTCAAACAATTATCCTATATAATAAATTATATATGAATTTTATAGAATATTTTAAAAATTAAATTAGATGATTGTGATAAACATAATTTTCTCTCATTTTAATTTTTCTAATCATATTCAATTATTATAAATCAATAAAATAATATTATAAAATAACTATATTTGTAATATATAAAATATTACTTACAAAACTTATAAAATTAATTAATATCCGCGCAGCGCGCGAGCCATAATCTAGTTTCTTAATTATCACTAAGTATCCGTGGAAAATATGAGATTGTGTAACCTTTTCGCTAACTTCTGCGCGGGCCATAATCTAATTTTTTAATTATCACTCAAGTATCAATGGGAAATATGAGAAAATGTAACCTTTTCAGTAACTTCCTCAACTTGGTCAAAACTTATGTTCAAATCATTTTATTTTTCTACTTAATTTTATCCATCTTCTATTTTTTTTTTTTTTATCCATATTTTTCAGTTCTAATCTAATATGATTTCTCAATTCTCACCCCAACTATCAATGAGAAATGTAAAATTGTGTATGTAACCTTCGGTGACGTCGTCAACCGGATCAAAGCTTATGTTTAAGTCATTTTTTTTCTCCATTTAATTTTACTCATCTTGTATTTTTTTTAATCTATGTTTTTTAGTTCTAATATAAAATATGGACCACTGAGTTTCTTTTGGATATAAATCATTTGATTTCCTTTAACTAATATTCTTTTAGGCCCGTTCAACACTTTTGAATTCTTAAACCACAAAATGATTTTTCTTCACTGAATTTTGAATTTTTTAATTCATTTATTCTTTTAGAATTTTAGTTCAAGAGATTACAATATCAAATAACATAACAAATTTGTTTTACTAGTTATTCGACCATAAGCACTAACTTGATCACGAATGAGAATATGGTTTCACACAATTTTGCTTATATTTCACACCAATAGATCTTTCAGACAATAATTTTTGGCTTAATAAATGTATAGAAAAATAGTAAATAAATTTTTAAAAAATAGTGAACACAAAATAACTCTTTAACAAAAATGAGATGAATAAATCATATGATGAGTCAAAAACTAACATTTGCTCTAAAAATAATCACTCTCTATTTTTCTTTATATCATAATTTTGCATACATATAATTAGAAAATTAACAATAAAAAACATAACTATTATTCCAAATTTAATTTTATATAAAATTATTATTAATAATTCATTACATATAAATACATCAAAATTTTAAAAATAAATTTTAATAATTAAATGTAACAATTATCTTAAATGTTCACAAAATAATTAATTAAAACATAATCATTATAATTTAATTTCATGATACTAT
>JBBPBT010000938.1:2186540-2210067 GCA_037974875.1 Cicer bijugum | reverse complement strand
ATAAACTATAAAAAAAAAAGAGAAAATTATTATTATTATTATTATTAGATGTGTGAAAAATATTATATATTCTCTTTAGTAATATTTTTATGTGTTTTGACAATGTTTTTCAAATGTTGTTAAAAAACAAAAGTATTGTAATGTCACATTTTCATCACCTCTAATAATAAAAATACAATTTTAATAATAAAATAAAATAAATTATAGCCACTTTAAAATTAAAATAGAGACTAAAAGTAAATATTATTTTAAAAAAAAATTAAACTTAAAATATCATATAATTTTTTAGGGACTAAACATATTTAATCCAAAAAATATCCACTCTTATTTTATTATATTATAAAATAAAAATTTAGACCCTTCATTGGTGAGACTTTGTGCAGTTGGACGGGATAAACAAGACCATCATCGGCCATGATAATTCAATACCATATTTGTTGTCTTTCATTAATATCTCCCTTGCGATAGAGTCTTAGATATGCCACTAAATGAGAATTAACGTTTCCATACCTCTGCCCACAGCTGGCAAAAAAACCCCAATTCTGCAAGCCCCTTTCAATTTTTTTTTATTAAGTATCATAATAATTTTTTTAAAGCTCCATGTTACTATATGGGGCTTAAAGTATTTATAAGCCTTCAACATTTTATTAATTTTAAAATTATTTTTTTGAAAAAATATTTTTATTTTTAAACAAGAAAATTCTTAAAAAATTGTGAGAAAAAAAATTATAAATAATTTTTTATCGGTAAAAAAATTGAAAAAAATTATTTTTCAAAAAAAAAATTTGTCAAATTTATTTTTGAAAAAGTGAGCTAAAAAGCCCACAAAATTTTAGAACGCTTTTATTGTTGGGATTTTCTTTTTTTGGATCTTTTAAATTATAAATTTTTTTCGTCCTTCCAATGTATGGGTCAAGGTTTATGATTAGGGGCGGGTCAAATTCACATATCTATCTCGCATTGAACACTTGAGTTTGCAATTTCCTCTTTAAATGCCATGAGTATAATTACAAATAATAAATAGATAATCTAACAATCAATTTTGTAAAATATTTTTTACCGGTATAACATTAATAAAATGTTATTCACATATAATTTAATTAAATCTCTTTGCACATAATTTGTAGATATTTTATCTAGTCATCAATATTTATTTAAATTTTAAAAAATCTTATTTTATATTTATTTAAAATTATATAAAAAGTATTAAATAGTTTTAAAATTTTATAAAATAATTTACATAATAAGAATTTTTTATTAAAGAGTTGAATTAGTAAAATTTATTGTTTATATTAAATTATTAAACGAAATAACTAATGATAAAATTACTCATGAAATTAATATTTACTCACTCATATAATTTATAACCGAAAGATAAAAAATAAAAAAATAAAAATTTTAAATGAAAAATATTACTTTTTGTAATTCTAAAATATGAATTACATATTTTTTTTAAAAATTACTACATAAATTCTTAACAAACTTGTTAGTATTCCCGTATCTTTTGTCCTCTAAGTCTTTGGATGCGGCTCGTGGACTAACTAGCTCAGTCATTGCAAACGTGGAGGAAGAATGTTGCTGTAGTAGTTTGATAATATCCAAGGTCTCTTTAATTATTATCCATATCTTTTTTTGAAAGAGATGATTCATTGGGCTCCTATTTTTCTTACAAAATGATATTGACCCAATATTTTAGACATTCTTCTTCTTAAAATTATATTTTGACACAACACAGCAACAGTATGTATTATTCACTATATTTATCTGGTAAACAATACTTTTTCTTTTCAATTTTTTTTCCTTCAAAAAAACAATTTTTTTATCAATAGAAAAATATTTATATAGCATATTTACATGTTTATATCATTAACTATTTATAATACTTAATAAAATGCATATGATTAATTACTTATTTGACTTGTATATTATAAATAACTAAAATATTTGATAACTAATTCCACCGCTCCATCTAAGGAAACTAATTGTTATCATACCATAATTTCTTCAGTTTGAGCATCATCCTTAGTCTATTCTGAGTATCATAACTATTTTTCTTCTTCTTAGAGACAATAATAGTGTCCCTAATAAAAGTTGACAAATTAAAGACAGTTGAGTTTTAGTTGAGATTGAAAAATTTAAATATATATATATATATATATAATTTTTAATTATAAGTTGTACCAATCAGTTAAAAATACTTTAAGTTATATTAAATCTTTTCTTTCTCTTTTATTTTAAAGTAATTGTATATTTTTTTAGAGTGATATAGTATTAATGATATAATTTATTTAAAAAAAATATCGTAATAATTTTCATATAATATTATTTTCCAATCGTAATTCTTTTTATAATTTAAAATTTTTATATTATTTTATTGTATTTAATTGTATTTTGTTAAATTTATTTATTTATTTTTCCACCAAGAAATACATCATAATCGACAATGTGAAACATTCCAATCCATAAAGCAATGGTACCTAATAACTAGCATAACTTGAGGTCGCCATCTAATCATACTAAATATATTCCTCCTTACATACCACTTCCTTTTGTTTCATCTCATAAGAGTACATATATTTTCTTTTTAATTTATTTAAGAATGATCATAAATATGATTCGTTGTTACAAAGATATCAACCACTTTTTTTAATTGGAGTCTATTCGCCTGCTTAAAATATCCCCACCAGTTTCTTTCTTCTATAAACTAAAATAGATAAAGTAAAAGAAAATAATAAAATATTATATATATATATATATATATAGATAGATAGATAGATGTGACATGAAAGTCTCTTGCTTTTACTAGTTAATTGGAACTCGACCAAAAACTTGTTGGGAAGCTGCACTGCCAATTGACGACTCAGAAACATAATTCTATTTAAAAGCTAATGCTCTCCCTACAGCTGTTTTTAAGAAAATGATATCCCCAAGTTGTTGGTATGCAATTAGAAAGAGAGGGGATTATATATGTGTCTAAGGTTGATGTTTAAAGGGGGAAAAATTGTGTATTCTTTTTTCCGCATATTTGATCAACAAGTAGGAGTTAATCCAAATTGATCCGAAACAAATCATAAATCGAGTAAAAAAATAAAAAGTTGTATATAATTGAATATTTTTTATATCATTTTAAAAAAATTGTATAAATCATATTGGATTTTGAATGCATTTTTCAACATCAAACAAACTACACTGAAATTATGAATTTTAATATTTTTTAATGTTATTAGTATAATGTATTGCATTTATATATTATGTATTGGTTTTTTATTTTTTTTATTAATACTTATTAGTTTAAACTAATATATTTTGTTGCTATTTATATTTTAAATAAGATCGATCATTATTATTTTATAATGTTAAATTTAAATATATTATACGTTATAATTTACATCAAATACCGTATTTTTATAATATTCAATTTTGTTTATAATTATAATTTAAATATTTAAAAATTAATTAAAATTAAACTGCTTAAAATTGAATTAGATTAGATTGAATTTTTTTTTTATATTTATCATCCAAACTAAACCACTTAATTTTATCTTTAAATGAAATGAAGTTTTACCTTAAAACCCGATAAAACTGCAACATAAACACCCCCATCAGAATTATGGAATATGCTTTAAACAGCAAAAAATTGGGCGAGAAATAAAAGTCATCGATCATTGACATTTGTTCAAATAAATTATTCGACTTTTTTATTGCGCCAACAAAAGAGAGTGCTTAATTTCTGTAAACGTACGGAGAAATATAGAGAAAGAGGAAAAAATAATGTTAAAACAATTAACCATGTGATGGAAGATGCTGCAGTAATGGAAGAATAAGAAAAATATGCTAACAATTATCGCACAAATATTCTAAAGCATTTGTGAAAGTACTAAGTTTACGGTTCAATCTGGTTCTACTGATCTATAATTATTTGATACAAATGAAAAATACATTGGATTCCCAGCTTCTAGAAAATTTAAAATATTTAAAGTGAATTGCAAAAATTCACTTGAAACATATCTCTCACTAATAAATTTAGAATAAGAGTCTTATTAACACATCTGTTAGTGTTGGATTCCAATGAAATCACACAATCCTAATTAGACCATGAACAAGTACATCGCGTACAAAACTTTCCTCTATGAAACATCGCTTTAAATTGTTATTGCAATTTTGCTCCAAACTTGTATATTGTAGTAAAACGTGGAAACAAAATATACATCATAATTATTTACATAAAAGTATTATGCGCCCTTTAATAAATTAGAATTTTATGATATTATAAATATACATCATCATCATTTGTTACTTCCTCATTTCTTTTTTATGTGCAGTTTTTTATTTTTTTGGCAAAATAGATCTTGTAATCATTTAAGCATATGAGAATATTAGACTGATTATTTAACTTTTTTTTAATAAATTAGTCATTTATGTTAATAAACGTTATAATGTTGAATTACTTTTAATTCTAATATTATTTTAATAATTTATAGTTAAAGATTTTAAAAAATTTATAATGAATTTTATTATAAATTTTATTATCGATCATGTAATGAACAATATAATAAATTTTTATTCAATTTCATAATTTGGATTAAGAAAACTTTGTGTTTAATTTCAAAAACTCTAATATGTATCTCATCTAAATTTTGTTAATTTAATTATTTTTTAAAAATTGATGGTTTATATTTTTAAGATTACTACAATAATTTTTTTTTAAGAATTACATAAGTTTATTGAAAAAATTGAGATAATTTTCGTGTAGTTTAAAGGATCACATAATATATATATATATTTTCTTTCTATAATCAAAATTTAGAAAAATATCTATATTTAGTACTTGTGAGTGTCTCAAACAAGATAATCTCAAGTGGATGGAGGAGGACGAGGAAAAAAAATTCTAACTTAAACTACTTAATTGGTCTTGTGTGGGATATTTAGATAGGATGCATAAGTTAGTTATAACTCACACCCATGTGTTTTTATTATACTCCTTTGAAATAAAATATAAGAAAATAGTATTTAAAAAGTTAAAGTATTACATCTAAATTTTTGATAAAATATTTTATATTTCTATTTCATTATGGATATATCACCGACCCATTAAATCTAGAGATGTAAAACAAAATAAAAAATAAAACCTTTTAAAAATTAACAATAATAAAATTGAAGGTGTTTTAAACTTAATTATTTTTACAAACATTTTTTATGAATATAATATTAAATAACATATAAATAAATATTAAATACATTTATATGATTGAGTAATTTTATTGTATTGAATTAAAAATATTAACTTAAATATGAGGATTTCTGTCACTTTGATTTTGTCAAATTATTTATTGATATTATGTAATTTTATGCTTAATACGAATATTGTAAATTTATTTATAAATTCATTTTTTTTAGAATTGTTGAATTCGTATTTTTATTTAATTTATTTCTATCAATTTAAATAAATAACTATTATTTATTTATTTTTATAAAATAAATACAAGGTTGAATAGGTGTCTACTCACACAACATAAACTTTACTATTTCTCAAATGACTCATTTTAAAAAAATAACAAAATAAAAATTTTAAAACTATTATTTTTTTGTTTTTAAGACATTTTTTCTAAATGACATAGTAACATATATACTATTTGTAACAAGAAACATATACCATTAGAAAATATTTTCATACATATTTCTGACAAATATAAATTATCACCGCATGTCATCCTCTTGAGATTTCCTTTTGACGGGGGAGGAAGGGCATAGAAATTAGAACACTCTACTGGTGCCGACCAGATTATTCGTCAAAAATCATCTTTCGTCATTCACTTGTCTTTTTCATCACAACAATACTATATACTTTGATTTATATATTACACTTTTTCACCAACAAATCACAAATGTTAGAATTTTAAAATAGTAGGTTAAAATAGTCAAATCAACTAAAATATGTTTTGCATTTCATTACTCTTTTTCATAGTAATATTTAATATATTTTTTTTTTCAAACAGTTAACTGTTGTAGCACAACACTATTTTGCAATTCATTTCGCATATATGCCACCTTAAAATGTGATTCAAAGCATTGAGGTACACAAGAATGGTTGAAGAAAATTGTGAACCTCATTCAATTGAATATACAGTAGAAGCTATAATGCTACTCAATTAGTTAATTATTAGTTGGATATAATATAATATTGACTTCAAAACAATCATGAATAGAGAATACATCTTCAAATTTGATTTTGTTAAATAAAAAATTATTTCCATCCATGCTAGCTCTTTGCCTATATAAACCAACAAGCTTGGATCATATCATTCATTGACTTGAACACAAAAACATATTACATTATCCATCCATCATATTCACATTTCATCAATATTTCTTGTACTACCTTGAATTCATAAAGAGTGAGTAGAAAGGTGTCATGGAGATTATTGCAATTTTAGTTTATATCTTCCTCTTTCTCTCAACTATGTTTTTGTATCCACTCATTAAGAAACACAGACCCACACCCAAGCCTAAGCTTCCTCCAGGTTCGATGGGCTGGCCTTATATAGGAGAAACTCTTCAACTCTATTCCCAACACCCTAACATCTTCTTTGCTTCTAAACAAAAAAGGTTCTTAATTGATGTGTTTTATTTCATTCATCCTCTCTTAGTCACTTGTTCCTTAATTATACTTTATATCAAATGAAATATAAATAAAAAAAACATTTAAAAAGTACATGTACATATAGATAAATCAAACTTTTAAATTTTTTATTTATTTATATTTTATTTTTGAGAGAGTGGATAAACTTAATTTAATTTATGGTGGATGTGCTGACTAACTAAAATAATAATTGTACAAATTAATGTTATCAATTAGATATGGAGAAATATTTAAAACACATATACTTGGGTGCCCATGCGTGATGCTAGCAAGTCCAGAGGCAGCAAGATTTGTGTTGGTGACTCATTCTCAGTTGTTTAAGCCTACATATCCTAAAAGCAAAGAGAAGCTTATTGGTTCTTCTGCATTATTCTTTCATCAAGGAGATTACCACTCTCGCATTAGGAAACTTGTTCAAACTTCTCTTTCTCCTGAATCTATCAAGAAGTTAATCCCTCTTATTCAATCCCATGTCATTTCCTCCTTGGAATCATGGGCCTCTATTGGACATGTCATCAACTCTTTCCATGAAATGAAAAAGGTTCGTTTTTTTTTAAGTCTTATATCAAGGTGATACTATATGTTATCTGAAAATTCAAAATAATATATAAATGTAAATATTCCACTATATACAAGATATGCAATTCTAGATCCTCTACATCTGACTTTACGGTACATCAGGTTCCATAATCTCTATCTTAATCTAACGATCTACAACCGACTGTATTAAATATAATATTATTTACTGTCTCATGAAGCCACAACTAGAGAACCACCTTTGATTGTCTTATTAGATTCTTTTATCCCATAGTGTTGAATTTTGTATTCATTGGTCAATCTCATTAATTTATTAATGAATTGTCACTGGGTCCTTCACCTTCATTATTTTTTTATTCCAACTAATGGCTATGGTATGGTTGATTTTTGGCAGTTTTCTTTCAATATTGGCATCCTCTCTGTCTTTGGTAACTTGGAAGGCAATTATAGAGAACAGCTTAAGGAAAATTACTGCATAGTAGAGAAAGGTTACAATTCTTTCCCAAATAGGATACCAGGAACTGCATACTCCAAAGCACTTTTGGTAAGCTATATATTACAACATTTGAGATGTAATAGTTATTGAGATTTTAATAACTATAATTACAATTGTGCATGGACTATATTTGTCTACAAATATCTAAAATAGCAGCGTAACTGCAACTACAATTTATAATAAAATAATTAATATGAGAAATTATTTGCACGTTGATTATTCATGACATATACTATATGATTCTCTGCATCTTCTCTGTCTTATGATTTTTTATTTATGAAATGATCTCAAGGCAAGACAGAGAATCCAAGAGATTATAAGTGAGATAATTTGCAAGAAAAAGGAGAAGAGGTTAATTGAGAAGAATCTATTAGGCCAGTTGCTAAAGTACAAGGATGCAAAAGGACAAACTCTAACAGATGAAGAAATCGCTGATAATGTAATTGGAGTACTATTTGCAGCTCAAGATACTACTGCAAGTGTTCTAACTTGGATTCTCAAGTTTCTTCATGATGACCAGAAACTTCTTGAAGCAATAAAAGTAAGAGTTGTTATTGGTCCTTTTAATTAAATTGTCAACGTCTCCCAAAAGCGATTTTCAAATCATTGCAGGCAATAATTGTTGAAAATCAATACTCCTTCCCTCACATAATTTGTGATTCAATTGACAATATCACAAATATTAACACAAATATATAAATAAAAGAAAAAAATATTATTTTTTATTAGTATATGTTTATTAAGTATTAGTGTATTCACATATTATTGAAGGTAATTTATATATTATTAATTAGATAGTAAAAATAAAAAAATAGTTAGTTATACATTATAAAATGAAAAGGTTCTTTAGAGATAATTTTTTTTTATAATGAATGAACTAATAAAACTGTACTGCAGACAGAGCAAATGGCAATATATGAAGCTAATGAAGGAGGGAAGATTCCATTGACTTGGGGTCAAACCAGAAATATGCCTATTACTCATAGGGTATGCTATGTTGTTAACAGTTTAAAGTTTATATATGTTGAAAGAAACTTCATGAATATATTTCTCATGAAGAACTAGTATTGTAGGTAATATTGGAAAGCCTGAGGATGGCAAGCATAATTTCATTTACTTTTAGGGAAGCTGTGGTTGATGTAGTATATAAGGGTAATAATTTGTTTTACCTCTGCATTATTTATGTAAAGTTTCGTTTTCAAAAACTTTTATTATGACTTTATTTCTTACATATGGTTAATTTATAAAATGATTTGCAACTGTTAAGGATATTTAATACCGAAGGGTTGGAAAGTGATGCCACTGTTCAGAAACATCCATCATAATCCAGAATTGTACCCTGCTCCACACAATTTTGACCCGTCAAGGTTTGAGGTATGCTATTACTATGCTTGTGACATTAACAGGTTTCTTCACCACTTAGTCAAATAAATATTAAAATAACTGAATCTCTCTATCTATTAATTATGCTTCTCAATATTTCGATTTTGGATTGTTGTAGGTTGCTCCAAAGCCCAATACTTTTATGCCATTTGGCAATGGAGTGCATTCTTGTCCAGGAAATGAGCTTGCCAAATTGAACATGTTGATATTAATTCACCATCTAGTAACCAAATTTAGGTGAACTTTAATTTTGACTTCATTTAATTTGATATTTCAATTTTTACTTACAACAGCACTGTGATGATGATTGATGAAAGTGGTGATTCGGTTGGCAGGTGGGAGGTAGTAGGATATGAAAACGAAGTTGAATATAGCCCATTCCCAGTCCCAATGCATGGTCTACCAACAAGATTTTGGAGAGATGAATGAATAAACTCAAGGAAGATTAGTTGACATAAATTTTCCTTTATTAATTCATGTACTAGTCATTTTTAGATAATTAATTCATGTATGCCACCCTAACCTTTATATTCCTCCTTAACCCAAACCCAACATCCACTTTTATGCAGAGCAGTCTCTCTTTTCAAATAACTTCATATCTTTGCTATTGTAATTGGGTGCCAAGCTTAATTAGCACTATTGATTAATCTGAACTTGCAAGTGATTAGTGATAGGAATTTATATTTAAATAGTAATTGTTATTTTTCTTTGTTATTTTTGAAGTTCAATGCAATATTAACAATTATTTCATTAATATTATTCTTCTGTTATTTATTGTAAAGAGAGAATTATAAAGAATGAGATGACAAATTAATAAGAAAAAGATAAATAATTATTTTAAAATTTTATGAGAATAATTTAAAATTTATACACCTAAAGTATAATGTTAAAGGCTCCACCGCTGGAGGTGGATGACTCTAATGTATATATCCGAAAATGGAACACATCTTTAGATTTTATATGTCTTCTTTTGGTAGAAAAAAACGATGATGTGTGTCATGACACGAGGCACCCTCTTTTCTATATATATATTCAGTATTGTTCTCTTTTTTTGTGTACTGTAGGCCATATATTATATTTTGTTATCTGTCCCCTTGTCCGGTTCCTTTTTACTTGGAAGAAACTAAGCAAGTTTACCCTTTATATGACCAACTATAAAACCAATGATAACTAAGATGACTCGTTTGCAATTTGCACTAACATATGTGTTTAGAGACGGCTCCAAATGTGGATAAGCACGGTTATTGCTCGCATATATATATATATATATATATATATAGGATAAGGCATTTAATAAGTCAAAAGAAAGAGAAATGTGCCACTTCTCAACTTAATTGAGAACGACTAAGCAAATGTAGATATTGCAGCTCTAAAGACAAGTTCAAGTTCGACACACTTAGGCGAGTGAAAAAATAAATAACTTTGTGATAATTAAAGGTGGTTCACACTTAAAATGCCAGCTGGAATGGGGGCAGAACCGTACTGCTTTGGAATATATCTTTTACAATCTCTTTGCATATCTAACAACAAGATTCATTTTTGCCTCTTTAGATGCGCCTCATTTCCTATCTTAGATTGGTAGATATAGATATGTGGCATAAACTTCCAACACTGACGTGGCTGCCTCGCCGAAAACATGAACAACAATATTTGTTTTACTAGTTTGATGACATATCTAAATATCACAAGTTATATATATATATATATATATATATATATATATATATATATATATTCTTATATTTTTTATGGTATTATAAACATATTATATTTGTCAAATATTTTATAAATTTTTTTTCTTCTCAAGGTGTAGTTTGAATGTCGAAGAATAATTTTCTTGTAAATGGACAAACGCTCTTGAGATGAATGAAGCTAAAAGTCTAACAACACAATAGGGGGCACTTGTCCTTTGAACTTGGCTCATCCATTGCTGAATTACAAACGATGACGGTTGGAGGTGTAAGAGGTAAAGTCGCTTGCGAGTTGTGGCGGTTGGAAGTCAATTATGAGTGGTTAGTCTTACGTTGACTAGGAATGAAGATTATATTGAATATATAAAGAGAATGACCTATAAACCTAATGTCTTAAGGACTCGGATCAAGTAAATGAGTCTAGTGGTCAAATGGTCAATAACGCACTTGGATCAAGTTTAGTAGTGGGGACTCATAATTGAAGCTATATTGAATATATAAAGAAAATGACCATTGAATCACTTGGATCAAATTTAGTAGTGGAGACTCATAATTAAAACTATATTGAATATATAAGAAAAATGACCTATAAACCTTAAGATTTTAGGTCGAATGTCGGACTCTCAAGTTTATATTAATAGTTAAAATTAATAATTAAGAAAAAAAATTAAACTCATAATTTATTTGTCACCTGACTCAAGTTTATATTAATGGTCGAAGACATGATTGATTTAGAAGAAATAAAAATGATTGATTGGGTTCCTATATATTTTTCTTACGGTTGGTTTATATGCTTCATTGACTTTATCGTGTTCCATATATCCATTCATATTTATTTCTTCTTACTTTTTAATGGCAATAATACCTGCATTGAAAAGAGAAATAATGGATGATGATGGGTTATGAGAATGAGAAAATTTTCAACCCATAAATGAATGTTACCTAATAACTGCAATACTCGAGGTCACGTTTAGCACACAACTACATTTTAAAAAAAATTATAAAAAAAAAAACAAACTAATTTCCTAGTATAAAAAATTAGAAATGGTGAAAAGGATCAACTCGATCTCTACTGTTAATCTAACCTAGTATTTTAAAGGACAAATATTCCAGTCTATTTATTTTCACTAAAAATACACAATATAAAATAAACTAAATATATTGATTTTTGGATGAGTTGGTCCATAAAAAAAAAATAATACTTTAAAAATTTGACACAATCTAACAATGATCACACAATTAATATATAAACCTAAAAATAGTCGGTTTTAATTGAATCTATTAATTGTCAGTCTCAATGTAATCTAATTTAAAGAGTTTTTTTATTTTTATTTTAGTTCAATAGCTTAATTCATTTGTCCTACTATCAATAGTCTCATTTTTTGTGTGCTAATAAAATAAATGAGTTAATTTGAGTGATATGGTGATATGGTCTCATATGAAATAAATATATTTTATTAGAAATATAATAATGTTCTATATCTTAAATAAATTGTGTAAACTTAAAACATATTGTTGTTTTTGAAAATTACTTTTGAAAAATAACAATGTCACCGATAAAATTACTGGGTTGAGTCGCGGACTAGGTCGCCCTCTTTAAGATGTTTCGAGGCACTACCCAAATTGTGCAAGACAGACTATCAACCACCTCTGTATGGCAGTCGAATGACTGACACTCGTAATATAGCACGAAGGCTACTCAAGAAAATAGAAGAACGGGGGAGAAGTGAGAAAAGCCTCAGATACGAAGAGATTTTTGGTGTGTCTTTCCAAGAGAGTTGAACTCTCTATTTATAGAGGAGTTCAGCAACTGGATCAGAGAGAATGGGGGGATCCAAGAAGCACGAAGTCCATCATCTGACTACTAGAAGAGTGCCTCAGAATTAGGAAACGTGCTTTGACTTTGATTCTTGACCGGGCAACATAAGAAAATGTGGGATTAATTCAGTTTTAGGATTTTGACCGGGCAAAATCAGAAGCTTAGTCAAATTAGGGTTTTGACTGGACAATTAACGGAAGCTTAGTCAAATTAGGGTTTTGACTAGGCAAATAACATAAGATTAGTCTGTTTAGGATTTGACTGGATCAGAACATTGACTTTGACTTTGTGGATGACAGTTTCGTAATTAATGCAACTTGTGACATAACGTAAGCATATAATTAATTAATAAAAATAAATAATTAATTTTCATATGTTTAAAAAAATTTAATACACCACAAACCAAACCAAACTGGGCCAGTCGGCGGGCGGCGGCAGCGCGCGTGTGTGTGCGCGTGTGATGGTCCATTTGCTTGCGTTCTCCCTCCTTCACAAAATTGCGGTGCCCCTCGGGGCCCAACCTAAGTGTGAAACTAACACCTTATATAGGCTATAAATGAGTGTGTTCCCTCCTATGTGGGACTTCTCATTTTTTAATTCACAACATTAAAAGTCATCATCAATGTCATTTATATTCCATCATTTCCAACAATCCCCCACTTGAATTTAAAAATAGGTTCTTGAATAGCGTCAGACGCTTCTATAAGATTATGCATAAACAAAGGTGTCTCTTGACTTGAACCTTTGCGTAGTAAGTAAGATTCAGATTCAACAAGAGTGACTCGTAGTCTTGAACTCTATCTCTGACATCAAACCCACACATAACCTTTTCATTGGGTGTATTCTCAAAAGCCCGTGCATTTAGGGCCATGCACGTGTATCCCAGTGTAGTGAACGCTCTAGTAATTCTGCCTTAAAATTCCATAGGAAGCGGCCCCCACTTCCACATTCACATAGGTGAGTCTATCAAGAGTACTCCTATAGCTAGGTACTCCACTCCACATAGAGTATAGATCTCATTAAGAGTTTCTATTATCTCATCCTTTCATCGCTTCAGGACTCATGCTTCCTTCATATATTATGTAGCATGTTCATCTCATATCACTATGACTTGTTATTACCTATTGAACCTAATTCTTGGGATCTCCAGTCTTTTAGGTTGGGTTACCATCATAGGTGACTCATCAATCTATAGGCAATAGTCTCATCCTTTTGGATGTATTTAGGACTTTCTCTCTAGCTAATCCTTTCGTCAAAGGATCTGCTAAATTCTCATCAGTGCGTACATGATCCACTATAACAGCTCCTTTAGAAATTAATTCTCTAACTGTGTTGTGCTTACGACGAATTTGTCTTCTTTTACCGTTGTAATGACGGTTCTCAATTTTTGCAATAGCCGCGGTACTATTGTAGTGGATCAACACAACTGGCAATGGTTTTTCCCACAAAGAGATCTCTGCTAGCAAGCATCTCAACCAATTTGCTTCTTCACTAGTCGTAGCTAGAGCTATCATTTCAGATTCCATAGTGGACTGAGCCAATATAGTTTGTTTCTTTGATTTCCATGACACAGCACCACCAGCTATGTTGAAGACATAACCACTTGTTGCTTTGGAATCATCTGATAAGGTGTTCCAATCAGCATCGTTGTATCCTTTAAGGACAGCAGGAAATCTTCTATAGTGTAATCCGAGACTCATGGTCCTTTTAAGATATCTCATGACTTTTTCAATAGCATGCCAATGCTCCATACTAGGTCTACTAGTAAACCTGCATAACAATCCAACGACATAGGCTATGTCGGGTCTAGTGCAATCAGTGGCATACCTGAGGCTGCCAATGACACTTGCATATTCAGTTTGTCTAACACCGTCACCAGAGTTCTTGAAAAGTTTTACACTTGGATCATATGGTGTACAAGCAGGTTTACAGTCAAAGTAATTATATTTCTTTAGGATATTTTCAATGTAATGAGATTGATCCAAAGAAATTCCATTTTCTGACCTCGTAATCTTCATTCCAAGGATTACACTAGCTTCTCCAAGGTCTTTCATATCAAAGTTGTTACTCAACAATGATTTCACATTACTTACAGCATGAATATTTGATCCAAATATGAGCAAGTCGTCTACATATAGACATAAGATAGTGCAAATGTTATTTTCATATTTGTAATAGATACATTTGTCACTTTCATTCACTTTGAACTCATTCGACAAGATTAAGTTATCAAATTTTTCATTTCATTGCTTAGGGGCTTGTTTAAGACCATACAGAGATTTATCTAACTTACAGACCTTGTTTTCTTGTCCATGAATTACAAAACTTTCAGGTTGATCCATATAGATTTCTTCTTCCAAGTCACCATTTAAAAATGTTGTTTTAACATCCATCTGGTGTATCACCAGGTTATGAATAGCCGCTAGTGATATTAGCACTCTAATGGATGTTAGTCTAGTGACTGGTGAAAAAGTGTCGAAGAAATCTATATTTTCTCTTTGTCTAAAACCTTTGGCTACAAGGCGTGCCTTGTATTTATCAATAGATCCATCGAGTTTTAGTTTCTTTTTCAAAATCCATTTACAACCTATAGGTTTGCAACCAGGAGGCAAGTCTACAAAATGCCAGGTCTTGTTAGACTCTAGAGAATCCATTTCATCATTTATAGCTTCTTGTCATAAATCTGCATTCAAAAATGATAGAGCTTCTTTGAGATTTGTAGGATCCTCTTCTAGATTATACGCCATATATTCTGGTCTATAATCTTTAGCCACTCTTACTCTCTTACTCCTTCGAGGTTCTGTTTCGTCTTGGTTGTTGCTTTCAGTGTTTCTTATCATTGGGACTTGATTGGGTTCGCTGCCCCCACTATTTCTTGATTTAAAAGGGAATTTATTTTCATAGAAGTCAACATCATTTGACTCTATGATCACTTTCGCATTTAGGTCATAAAACCTATACGCTATGAAAACACATTCATATGCTCTACTTGGGGAGTTTAATTCGCTTGGGATCGGGGATTCTGACATATGCCAGACAACCCCATGTTCGAAGATAAGACAAGTTGGGCTGTCTTTTCTTCATTATCTCATAAGGAGATGTTTTGCTTTTAGATTTTGGTACTCTATTCAAAACATAGCAAACAGTCAAAATAATTTCCCCCCACCAGTGAGATGCAGCACCAGAATTAAGCATAATAACAACAACTAATTCAGTAAGAGTCATATTCTTTCTTTCAGCTTTACCATTCATTTAAGGTGAATACGGTGCAGTAGTTTCATGTATAATTCCATGGGTTTTGTAAAAGTCATTAAACAAACTAGAATCATACTCTGTTCCTCTATCACTACGAAACTTCTTAATCTTTTTACTGAATTGATTTTCAATTTCATTTACAAAGATCTTATACATGTCAAACGCATCACTTTTATTTTTCATCAGATATACAAAAGTAAAATCAGAGCAATCATCAATAAAAGTTATGAAATAACGTTTTCCATTTCTAGTCAATGTTCCATCAAGTTCACATATATCATAATGTATTAAATCTAGGGGTTCAGATTCTCTAATTACTGATTTATGTGATTTCTTTGTTATTTTAGTTTGACTACAAAAATCACATTTTTCGAAATCTTTTGGGGATAACTTTGGAATTAAACCTAAATTACTTAAGTTCAAAATAATATTTTTGTTCATATGACAAAGTCTAGCATGCCAAATATTAAAATCACACAACATGTAAGCAGAAGGAGACATTTTATTCAATTCAACATTCAATTTAAACATGCCATCAGTGGCGTACCCTTTCCCTACAAAAATACCATTCTTAGAAATGGTGTACAAATCTGCCCCTATAGATTGAGTGAACCCTGCCTTGTTGAGAAGAAACCCTGAAACCAGATTCTTCCTTATTTCTAGAGTATGCATGACATCCTTCAGAATTAAGGTTTTTCACGATGTGAATGCTAGTTCCACATCTCCAATACCAACAACATTAGTGGTGTGGGAATCTCCCAACAACACTTTCTTATCTTCAGCATCCGTGTATGTTTTAAACATAGCACGATCATAGCAGACATGGGGAGAGGCGCCAATGTCTATCCACCATCCATCTGATCCACCTACAAGGTTGATCTCAGTTATCATAGCAATGAATTGCTCTTCTGTCAAGTTAGCCTGATTTGCAGGGCCTGACTTATTCCTGCACTTGCGTGCCATATGACCCTCTTTCCCACAATTGAAACAAGTAAAAGGAAGAGGGCCATTTCTAGGAGGTGGTTGCTGTCTGGCAGTTGGGACCTTTGGAGGGTTCCCATTCTTGTTGCTGTTCTTAGAAGAGCGATGCTGATTCTTTAGTTGTATGCCGTTTGGCTTCAGCACTGCTCCTATGAATTTCTTTTTCTTCTTTTTTGTCACAAGAAGAACTTCCTTTTTCTGGTCTTGCTTCCGAGATTCCTCCTCAATTCTAAGGCGGGTTATCAAGCTTTCTAGTGAAAATTCTTTGGTTTTGTGCCTAAGAGAATTTTTTAAATCTTTCCAAGCAAGGGGCAGTTTGTCAATAATAACAGGAATTTGAAACTGTTCATCTAGGGACATACCTTCAGTGATTATCTCGTGAGCTATCTTTTGGATTTCGTGAGACTGAGCTTCCACTGATCTGTCATCTGTCATCTGATATTTGAGGTAGCGACTCACTGCATACTTTTTAGCTCCAGCTTCCTCAGTATCATATTTCTTCTTTAGAGCATCCCAAACCTGTCGAGCAGTATTGCTGTCGGAACTGTAGTAATCGTACAGATCATCAGCAAGTCCATTAAGAATATAATTCTTACATAAGTAATCATTATGTTCCCATCGGGTTAATTCAGCAGCTATCTTATCCTTTTCTGTTTGTTCAGCTTTTTCTGGAACAATAGGGATATCATCCTTCAGAACGTTGGCAAGTTTTTTTGTGGTTAGAAAAAATAACATCTTTTGTTGCCAACGTTTGAAGTGACTGCCCTCAAATCAAAACGGTTTGTTGAAGTCAGAAGCAGAAGAACCTGTTCCAGTAATTTCGTCGGTAGACATGACAGTTTGAAAAACGTCTTAAAATTGTTGTTTCTGAAAATTACTTTTGAAAAATAACAATGCCACCGATAAAATTAGAGGCACTGCCCAAAAAGAAGAACGGGGGAGAAGTGAGAAAAGCCTCAGATGTTTAAAAAACCAAACCATGTCGGGCGGGCGGCGGCGCGCGTGTGGTAGTCCATTTGCTTGTGTTCTCCCTCCTTCACAAAATTGTGGTGCCCCTTGGGGCCCAACCCAAGTGTGAAACTAACACCTTATAAAGGCTGTAAATGAGTGTGTTCCCTCCTATGTGGGACTTCTCATTTTTCAATTTACAACATTAAAAATCATCATCAATGTCATTTATATTCCATCATTTCCAACACATATTGCTATGATAAGTGAACAAATAATTTTAAATATTTTTAATGGATTTTTGTCGATGTACAATAAAGTAAATGTCTAATTTGTGGTGTCACACAACCTTTCATATCTTTTTCACCTTTCATGAGTGCAAGACAGTGAAAAATATATCGTTGTTCTCATTATATAAAACAACTAACAAGAAAATCTGTATGTATAGGTCGTACAACCATATTCTATCGAATTAGACAAATGATTTGAAGAGAACCCAATGATATTGGAAAGCCCAATATAGATAATGAAAGACTTCAACCCACTTCCCAAATTATTCTCACTCCATGATAAAGTGTCTCCATCTTTTATTCATATCTCGTTACATGTTATAGTTATTTACGTATTTCCGTCATACTATATATATGTATATTTACAATTCATTTTTTGTTATATTTTTGTCGACAATTGTCTTACATTCCTTATTTATAATTTTATTTTATTATATAATATTTGGTTAAGACTCATTTTTATCTTTTTTATTTTTGTCTATAGTTTTCTTACATTTTTCATTCATATCTCGTTATGTAATATAATTATATACGTATTTTTTCGTTATACTATATGTGTAATTTTCTTTTCTTTCTTTGTTATTTACTAATTTTTGCTTATAGTTGTCTTAGAATTTTTATTCATATTCTATTGCGTAGTATAATATTTTATTTATAAAATTAAATAAATTTTTATTTATATTTTTTTTTACTTTTTAGTTCTAAAATATTTTCCGTTTATATTTTTGTCTTTCATTTTAAGTCAAATTCATGTGTAGGCTACAAACTTTTGAATATTTTTTTTTTTTCATGTATGTATATAATATTATAAGAATTCTATACACAACTTTAGATTCTTTAATAAATGTTGAAATAAATGAATGTTTTATCACTATATTTTATTTTTTAGGATACTTAATCAAAATGTCCTAGTTTTAAAAATGGTTACCAAAATGTCTTATTTTTTAGGAATTACATGTAAATTCTCTCTAGAGGGGCAACTTCTCAAAGAACCATTTTTTAGGTAATTGTTATACCTATTTCTTTGGGAGGTCGTATCCCCGCCCAACGACCTCCTACTAGGAGAAAAAATGATTCTGTGAGAAGTCGCTCCTCTAAGAAGAGTTTTCATGCCACCCCTAAAAAGTAGGCATTTTGGTAACCATTTTCAAAACTGAAGCATTTTGGTTAAGTATCCTAAAAAGTATATATTGATAAAAAATCCTGAAATAAAAATAAATTTTTAAGTAATTAAAGTTCAAAATTTCATATTTAAGTCATCAGTTGTCAATAATGTTAAATTTTTGTAAGAAAAATATTTATAATATCCTAAACATGATTAAAAAAGTTATTCAAATAATACACTTGACTTAAAAATAATGATTAATAATTAAAATGAAATTTTTTCTACCGAGACTAAAATCAAATGTTGAAATTATAGGACTAAAAATTCTTACTTATATTATCTATTTTTTCATTTGTTAATTTTTTTAATACAATAAAAATGCATCAATCGACCATGTCTTCAATTTGGGCTACTACTTCATATACCACAACCACTATTCAACAGTAACTACTTCTAACTACTCAGTAAACTCCTTCTGCTATTCAACAAATGAGAATGCATGCCATGTCTATACGACAATGTTTACTTGACCTACTTCAATTTTTCAATCGATGGGAGTGCACGCCTACTTGGCTATGCCTATTCAAGACAAAAAATATAATTTTTTACAATATTATTGTTATAAATTTATGCATGTCTTCCTTGCAACAGATACGAGACTCGCTAAAAATATAAAGTCAAGTCTCCACCCAACCATTTAATTAGCTCTTATAATGAGGACATTGACACTTCAATAAAGCTAAGTCCTAGCTCCTCAACTCAGATGGAAAGGACCTTGAGACTTCACAACACACTTCGCTCACGACGATCAGGTCAAGTTGGTATCCGTTTCTCTATTGTACAACAATTTTTAATTAATATATCTGTTTAAAAAAATTATGACACTATTACTCTCCATATATAGAGCAAAATTGCATATTTCGACTAACATTATAGGATTATAAGCCAAAAACGACGGTACCTGTAAGTCGAATATTTATATTAGCATAAAAAATCAACTTAGGACATTTCTTTCGTATTGGACTTTTGGGTTGATCTAAGCTCAATATCGTCTCACATCCTCACCTAAGAAGGTATGATATCTCTTATGTCTCTCACCCACCTCAATTATTTACTAAATTGAGGGTTGGACTTGCATATACACTCACACCAACACACACCTTTGTCTTAGATCCAACAACATATCATTCGTTCACATAGTTTTCTTCCTTAAGATATGTCGGTCATGTGAGATTTATGAGTTTTGATCTAAAAAGTGGTCAATTGAAAAATCATTAGTTTACTTTTCTGGAAAAAAAAATTGTGTAGTCAGTGGCGGATATTCGCAGGTGATATGGCAGCTCCTATATTTTTTAATATTATATATATATATATATATATTATTAAAAATAATAGTGATAAATTATTAAAATATTTTTAAATTATATGATTTTAATTAATTTTTGTCTCTCTCTTCTTCATTTATATCCCTATTTTTATATGTATTTTCTCTCTTTTAGAATTTATACCGATAAAATATAATAAAATTAATATAACAAATATATGTATATACATAAACTATATGATAGAGAAGGATAAACTAATTAATCTCGAATCAATAAACTCTAACACTCTAATCAGTAACTCGACTATTAACTATTAACAAGCTTTTAACATCCTAATTAGCAACTCGACTATTAACTATTAACAAGTTTTTTTATGTTAATCATTGATATATGATATAGTGTGATACTATTTTTTTAATTGTGAATTGTTTTAATTAATATGTGTATTTTTTTATAAGTGACACGATATTTAAACATAAAAAATTGATGCATTTTTGAAAAAATAATTTTTTTGACAAAGATAAAAATTATAAAATAAATATATTTTATTTGATTGAATTGTGTGAATCGTGTGATTTGTGAAAATTGTGTAACTTGTGAAAATTGTGTAACTTGTGAAAATTGAAATTCTAATTTTTTTCAACTTATCTATTATGTATGAATTGTGTGATACTCTAAACAAACTATATGACTTTTAAAAATTTCAATTATAATATTTAAGTTAATACTTATCGCTCTCCGGCTCCCCCAAATATTTTGTGGAAGATCCGCTGTGTGTGGCGTTTTTTAAGGAGAAATAAATACTAGGGATTAATTTATTATAAAGAAGAGAAAATATTCATATCATGAATAAAACTTTATACATATAAATAAATAATGTTAATAATATATTCTTTAACACTTGCTTTTAATTTTATTAATTAAAATTTATATGAATTTCAATAAATTTAAATGAAGGATAATAGTTGATAATTGATGTGATTCGTATGAAATTTATAGTCTATAAATAAGTGTATTAAAAAATAAACTACTTATTTGATGATGAATTATATAATGTTGAAAGATGTATATTAAAAATATATGTTAAAAAATGAATTATTCGTTCAACCTTATGTGTAAATCTATATAGTTATCTCAACTCAAGTGATTGAATTACCTTTTGTGTAGTGTTATATGCAAGGTAACACAAAAAGTTCTGATTGTGACAACATATAGTTGAAATTAAAAGGGTCAAAATTCCAATAATATTTCATGATGAAAATCTAATTAACTTTTCAATCATAAATTTATACTACCGCCCTTTTAGAATAAAATAAAATAAAATTCTCATAAAATGTTTGTTCTTTACATGGAACTAGAGGCAGAAGAACCATGATGTACAATTGATGGAAGTGTTTATGTTGGGTAGCAAATGGAGGAGAGTCCCACGTTCCCACCGACGGGCACACCGAACCAGCTCCTTCCCGTCTAGTCTCGGAACACTCTGGGACCAGGACCACCTTAATCCTGACACGTACGTACCGACATAACCAATTGTTGATCGCGACGTGTTAGTAAATCAGTACCTGATGTTTTTCTCTTCGCGAATTTTCCACGTTGGCATTTTTTCATTTGAAAACGGCTCTAATATATGAGCTGTCATGCACAAGCGGACAAGGGCCCACTATGGTGTGATGTGGCACATGAGTGCTCGCCGGCAAAACTTGATTTGCCTTACAACGCCTTTCAATTTGCGATATCAAATCACATAAATATGGTTGGTCTACCGCCAGAAATTGTTAAAGTATATTTGACTAACCACATTTTCAACGAGACAAAACATCAATGAGCCTAGAGTAATTTCTACATTTAAGTTTTTTTTATTTTATTTTAAGTTTCTACGTTATTTTTAAACTTTACCAAAAAAATTAGGAAGACGTTATTCTTTCTATCAATTTTATTCTACCAATTTTTTGGAATAAAATGTGGATTTTTTTGCAATTTTTTTTATATATTCTTCTTAATTTAATTAACAATAATTTTTTCAAATCTAAAATTTATTATAATTATAAACATATATCAAATTAAAAATCATATGTAAAACATTTTTAAAAAATACACCTGTTTTATTTTCGGTGTCATTTACTAACTGCTGACATATGTTTATATTGCACACTACTTGTCCTGCGATAATCCACACGTACTTAATACGAAACTGAGGGTCGCTTAGGTTTCTATAATAATTATTTAGGAACAATATAGAGTCTATTTGTTAAAATTATAAAAAAAATGAATTTTATAGATTTAAATTTGTACGTGGCCTCTACAAATATATAATTTTTTAATTTTAAATTATATTTTTTTTTTTAATTTAGTTTTTATAAAATTATAGATGACCGACTATTGTTTCTAATGTCAAATGAGTTTTGCAAGAAAAGAGCTCTCAAACAATAGTGACATGTTGTACCTCAACACTTTATGATTTATGATATATTAATAATTAAAATATTTTATATTCTTAATTAATAAATTCATTTATTTATTATTTAATAATTAATATTATTTTATAGAAAAAAATAAAAATTAAAATTAAAAGAGACATTTAAAGGGTTTTGGAAAATTCATCTTTTTCTTGTCATAAATTATAGAACTTTTCTCTTCTTGACTCTATTCATTAATGTATCTCTCTATTTTTAATTCTTTACAACATAAATACGATAGAAGGAACATCTATCAAGAATTTTTGTGACACTCAATCTAGAAGACATATTTTGGAAGTCAATTGTGTATTTATGGTAAAAAAATGAAAATAAAGAGAGACGTTAATGAATCAATAAAAGAAAAGTTACATGGTTTATTGTAGAGAATAAGACGATTTTTTTAAAAACCACTAACTCTCTCTTTTAATTTCTTTTTATATATGTTCTTTTATATAAAATAACACTAATTATTAAATAATAAATAAATAAATTTATTAATAAATAATATAAAATATTTTAATTTTTAAATATCATAAAAGATGATGTGTATTTATAGTACTATGATTATTTGAAAGTGATTTTTATATAACGTTGACGT
>JBBPBT010000938.1:2154891-2175980 GCA_037974875.1 Cicer bijugum | reverse complement strand
AAAAGGAGAAAGTTATTATAAATATAATAAATCGTTTATTTTGGCACATCTATTTAACCACATTTTTTTCTCTAATTTAATATATTTTATTTTATTTTAATAATAAAATTTTGATTTTTTTAATTATTTTTAATTTATTTAAAAAATTAAAATATTATTAATAAAATAAAATATATTAAATTGGAAAAAAAATAATCAAATAATTGATTGAACGTGCCAAAAACAAATAAGATATTAATATTAAGAGAGATTGTTGCAGATAAAAAAATTCATATTAAATAAAAGAATGTGTTAATCTATATACCTAATACATTAAACTATTAAACTATTAAACTATTAAGTGCAAATGCATGTTCAACACATAATGAGATCGCTCTTACTCTAACATAATTATAGTATAATGAATTTCTGTCACTCCCTCTCATGACCCAACATGTAGCTATTTTTTTATGTAAACAAAATCAAATTAAATTAATTTATAAGAGATATTCTGACTCATCACAAGAAGAAAATACAAGCTAACAAACCTACCTAGCTACCAGCCCCAAACAATTCAGCGGATTGGAACACCAATTAGGAAAAATAATATTCCACATTTTTAATACAATTTTAAAAACAAATCATGCATCCCAAAAATAAAATACAATTTTAATACGGACGTCGGGAACAAGTACCATTAGCAAATCCTCCCTTAAAAATAATAAGGTTCCTCAACAACTAGCTAATGACTATAGTGGATCATCTCAATGGATGATTAATCATAGGTTTATCATACTAAAATTTAATAATAATAATAATTATTATTATTATTATTATTATAATTTTAAAATTGAAAGTCTATCAATGGTGAAATAAATAGTACCAGAAACCTCAAGTAACATTGAGATTCTAATGGAAATAAGAGGAATGGAGGAGAAACGTAGACATATTTGATTCAAATAGAATAGACAAGTTATTTTTAATTAATGATTTTGTGTTTGGCTTTCTCTCCTTTTCTCCAAATTCCCTAAAAATGGAGGGAGAGTAAAATGTGCTCGACGAGGGATTTTGGTTGCCTCCCTTATTAAAAATATAACCGAACACAAAAACTTAAAAATATTATATCTCCTACATTTACTCTAACCAAACACGTCCTAATTCTTGAACTAATGTGAGACCCTCTTATATTTTCATTACTTTACTCAAATCAATATATATGTGATATAGTAAAAGAATAAGGAACTAAAAGATACCTTAGTTAGGAAAAATCATGCGTTTTATATAGAAAGTAGGGATGGGTCATTTACTGACCTTATGTCCTTAGCGCAATTAGGTCACAATAACATTTGATCGACCCAATATCCTAGTGAATCATACATTTGGGTCTACACGTTCATATTTAGTGGCGAAGCTTGAAAGGTTTGTTTATAAGGCCCACCATTTACTCCCACCACCACCTACTTTTCATCCAAATCGTGATCTCGTCAGCTCGTATTATATACATCTAAACGAAAACCCCTCTCTTATTTATCATCCCTCCAATATTGAATGATTCAAATTATCACGGGTGGGATTGCATTATGTACATATGGTTGGAGATGAAAAACAAATTCAGTTTCATAGATGGGTCGATCAAGAAAACACATTTTGAAGATCCCAATTTTTTCGCATGGAAACGCTGCAATACCTTGATCATTTTGTGGTTCTATCATCCAATTTCTCCATAAATCGTTTCTAGTATCCTTTAGTTGAATGATATTTCCTATGTTTGGCAAGAACTCTGCAATCAATTCTCGCAAGGTGATTTCATTCGTATTTCTCAACTTACTTATGATCTTTCCTCCCTCAAACAAGGAGATTCCTCTATAACATTATATTTCACAACCTTAAAGAATCTCTTATATGAACTTTATAATTTTCATCATATTCTGATATGGATTTGAGTGTTTCCATATGATTTAAAGGATCTATCCAAGTGATAATTTCAAATAAAGTACCAAATAAGAATGAAGAACACAAAAGAAAAAAATATGAAGAGTAATGAAATGGTAGAAATCGCCACACTCCACAACAAGGAATGATAAGATCAAGGTAGAATCGCCACAAGAGTAGGAGGTTCTTGATAAGATCCAAATTTGGTTCAAAGAAGAACCCTAGAGAGCATTTCTCTAATCTCACACTAAGTGTTTCTTTTCTTTCCAAAATTAAGTCCCCTATGTCTTACAATAAAAAGGCATATATAGCCTAACACAAAATAACATGGTGTCTAAGCTACCAAATATTTAGGCACACACAAGTCAACATAATTCCTAATTATAATGTATGATTATTACATCTCAAAATTAAAATTAAGTCTTAAGATATTTCTATGACCATAAGATTAATATAATATGGATTAATCTTTTCATATGTCTTAAGACTAAGGACATTAACAATTTGTTTCTCTAATAGTTCTTTAGTCTTAAGACATATGAAAAGATTAATCCACATTATATTAATCTTATGGTCATAGAAATATCTTAAGACTTAATTTTAATTTTGGAATGTAATAATCATATATTATAATTAGGAATTATGTTGACTTGTGTGTGCCTAAATATTTGGTAGCTTAGGCACCATTTTATTTTGTGTTAGGCTATATATGCCTTTTTATTGTAAGACGTAGGGGACTTAATTTTGGAAAGAAAAGAAACACTTAGTGTGAGATTAGAGAAATGCTCTCTAGGATTTTTCTTTGAACCAAATTTGGATCTTATCAAGAGCCTCCTACTCTTGTGGCGATTCTACCTTGATCTTATCATTCCTTGTTGTGAAGTGTGGCGATTTCTACCATTTCATTACTTCTTCATATTTTCTTCTTTTGTGTTCTTCATTCTTATTTGGTACTTTATTTGAAATTATCACTTGGATAGATCCATCAAATCATATGGAAACACTCAAATCCACATTATTTGGTATTCAGAGCTTGTCACCAAGTGCTAACATTTGTTCTTAATTTTTCTTTTAAGTTTTTGATGTTCTTGAAGTTCTTGGAAAATTTGAAATTTTAGGTTAATTTCTTGAAATTTTACCTCTATTTTTGTGTAATCTTGAGTTGTTAGTTGATTATAAGTGTTATAATATGTGTGGGATGGTTTAGTTTGATAATTTTTTGATTCATTTTGTGTGAAATTCGAAATCTGAAGTTGCTGGAAAAAAAAATTCGCACAAAAAAAAAATCTGCATTCATCTTCTTCACTTGCAATTGTTTGATCCCAAATTTCACTTGCAAATTTGTTTTTCATGTTATTTCTTCCATACAAGTCCGATTCTGGAAATTCAAAAGCCTAAGTTGATTAAAAAAATGAGAGAAATTCGAATATGCAGAGAAAATCTGGAAATATAAGTGCTGCGAAAAAGTGATTCTGCACAAAAGCACTTTTAAAAAAAAAGGCATTTTGAAAAAAAAAAAATTCCAGAATTGTTGTTAATGAAATACCAAACATCTTTTGCATTCTTTTTACCTCATTTAGACATTGCAAGTTTGATTTTAGTTCTCCCACATATTTGGATCACTTAGTCATTTAATTCTAATTTTTCTTGTTTCTTTTATATCTACTTGAGTGTGTCTTCATTTACCTAGTTTTTTTTTTTCTTCTTCTTCTTCTTCTTGTTTGTCATTTTAAATTCTTAGTTTTGTCTTAGAGTTTTCCTTCTTGAAACTCTTGTGTTGATGCTTTTGTGGACTCGTTACATTGTGTTTTGGTTCTTTGATTTGGATTCTTATTTTGGTTCTTTTTAAGAACTTGAACGAGGAGTTTGAGTGAAAAAAGGCAAGAGTGCATATCATTGAAAAAAAAGTCATCATTGAGTGATATACACGAGTGATACATTTATTGAGTGTAAACACTTAGTGAGTGGTGAGGGCCTTATTTTTTATTTTCATGTTGTTCTTGTTATTTGATTGATTATTGTGATACTACTTGATTTGTTGTTTTTGAAATCATGAGTGAAAGTGAACCAAATCCACTTTCTCCTAGAATCACTTATCTTATGGGTCACTTTACAAAAATATTGAATGCTCAAATGAGTGCCTTGAGAGAAGAGTTTGTGAATCAAAAGATATAAGATCTCACCATGTAAGATCTTCTCAAAATAAAGGTATGTTTGAAATTGAGAAAAAAAGAAGATATAGATGTTATGATGATAAGGAAATAAGGTATGAAAGGAGAGATAAAGAAAAAGAAAGAAGATATAGATGTTGTGATGATAAAGAAATGAGGTATGAGAGGAGATTTAGAGAAAAAGAAAAAAGATGTGAAAATTGTGATGAGGATGAAATAAGGTATGAAAGGAGAGATAAAGAAAAAGAAAGAAGATATAGAGATTATGGTGAGGATGAAATGAGACATGAAAAAAGTGATAGGACAAAAACAATGAGGCAAATAGATTTTGAGAGGGATGATATGAGGTATTCAAAAGAGAAAAGACACAGAGAATATAAAAAGGAGAAACAAGAAAAAAAGGAAAGTATATCATATGAAAAATATATTAGAGATTTTGTATTGGATCCGGAGTATGTGAAATATTTTTATGAAAATGGATATACAAAAGAGGTAAGAAAAGTAGAGAAACTAGCCTTGAGAGAAAAAGAGAAAATCAAAGAAAAGAAAGAGAAAAAGGGAAAAAATAAGTTAGCCTTGAGAGAGAAAATGAAAATTAAAGAAAAGAAAGGTGAAGTGGAACAAAATTTGAGAGACAAAGAGCAAGAAATCGAGTCTAACTATTTTCCTAACTTTGTTGATTCTTATGTTCAAAAGCTTGAAAATAGGACTCCACAAGAGGAATACCCACAATCCATTGAAGTTAAAGGTGATTGGCCAAATGTTTCTCAAAAGGATCCTTGCAAGAAAAATATTGGTTTGCATCCTAGCAACTTTAATTCTTCTACTACTACTTTAATTCATGTTTCTCTTAAATTGTTTGAAAAATTTCTTCCTCATATGCTTGATAGGTTTGCAAATATTAATGTTGAAATGCCTAACTTGTGTTATTTTCATAAGCCTCATTTGAAAGTTGAAACCATGATGCATCAAGTGTTTGATCCATGTTATTCTTCTAAACTTGATTTGAGAATTATGAGCCAAGACTTGAATGATTTTCTTGATAAATGTGTTGTTGTGCATTCTAAAGTAACTTTGGTTCATGACAAAAAATTTGAAGAGTATGTTGGGATTCTTAAGAAACATTGGTTTGCTAACTTAAATATTTACTCTTGTGTTAAGAATAAAGTTAGTATCTTGAGATTTTCTATGAAGGGTAAATGTTTGCATGTGGAATTAGTTGATAGTTGCACTACTACACCTCTCCTTACTCTTTCTTTTAGTGACAAATATTTTAAATTTCCATATGATACTCCTAAGTTGTGTGAGAGACTTGTCTTGTTTCAAAAAGAACATTCATTTGTTTATGATAAAATGAATGTCCATGCTCAACTTGCCCTTAAGCCTTTGGAAATACAAAGTAACTTCTTGTTCGTCTTCAATTCCAATCCAAAGAAGGTAACATTGGTACTTAATGTCAACTTCAAGAGGTATTATTTTATCTCTATCTTGAAAACTCCTTATATTGGAAATGAATATGTTGGATTGTTGAATGCAAAAAGTGGAATTATGCTTCAACTACTTGACACATTTAGTGGTTTTTCACAATTTCCATTTGACCCTGGTGGTAGCGTTAACATTGTTCTTCATGTCTTTGACTTGTGTTTTTCTTCTTGTAGGTTATGATTGAGCTAAATTCGAGGTCGAATTTCTTCTAAGAAGGAGGGAATGATGAGGACCTAAAAAGAGCTAATTAGGAGGAAAAACAAATAATATTTCAAGTCAAGACTTTATAATAGTTTTTAGTTTTATTTATATTTAATTTGAATTGTAACAATTTTGGTTAAGTGGTGTAAGCCCAATATGGGTATAGACATTTCACCTTTGGGCCCATTTTAGGAATAAGGTAATTCCTTTTTAAATACTTTGTAATTGTCTCATTTTAGAGATAACTTTGAAGTGAATTAGAATTAGTGAGATATATCTCCTCTTTGAGTTCTTGGATTAGAACTTGAATCTTATCAATGGATTTCTTTACCATTGTGGCAATTCCACATTGGCTTATCAATCATCCTTGATTGTGGCGCCTTCTTCATCTTCTCCATCTAAATCCATCTTTGTTTGTTTCTTTTTTTCCCTTTTTATTTTACCACTTTATCTCAAGAAATCACTTGGTTAGATCTTCAATCTCATGTGGAAGCACTCAAATCCACATCACCCCTCCCCCACTTGTTTTTCTCATGTAAGCAAACAACATTACTCTTTTTTACCTATTTGTTTACCTTTTTTGATGTATGCCAATTTTCAAAGCAAAATAAATCATCTTTCAATACAAGTACTACTATTTCCTGTTCTAATTTAGAACTTTTACATGTTGATATATGGGGTCCCCTTTCTCACCCTATATGCATGGTTTCAAGTACTTTTTAACTATTATTGACGATAGTTATAGATTTACTTAGCTAAAATCAATGTATGCTAAGAATGAAACCAATAATCATCTATTCAATTTTACTACCTATGTTGAAACATAATTTCACATTTTTGTTAAAATCATTTGCTCTAATAATGGGATTTTTGCTCTAATAATGTTCTTGAGTTTTCTATGATTTCTTTTTTACAATTCAAAAGGTATTCTACATCATACTTCATGTGTTGAAACACCACAACAAAATGGGGCGACTAAACGTAACCATCAACATATTTTTAACATTGCTCGAGGTCTAAGTTTTTAGTCACACTTGCCTTTGTCTTTTTGGTGTTACTCTATTATGCATGTGGTGCATATTATCAATCTTCTTCCTTCATCAAAATGCCAAAACTTGTCTCTTTATTTTATGTTGCATAATAAACATCATGATTTTGCTCTTTTAAAAGTCTTTGGTTCTCTTTGTTTTGCATCTACTCCTACTGCTCATAGAACTAAGTTAAACCTCGAACACACAACTATATTGTTTTGGGTCATAAAGAAGGTGTCAAAGATTATGTACTTTTTTATTTACATTCTAAACAAATTATCTTATCTAAACATGTTTTTTTATGAGAATATATTTCCTTTTTATACTAATGATAATCTGGTGTCGCATAATCATACTTATAAGCTTCATGTGCTTATTGCATCAAATTTTCATATTTGTCTCATGAATTTGATCAACATAATAACGATTTGTCTCCCAATGCTAGTAATATTGAGCATACCAATTCATTTCCTGTTAGTAATGTTTCTGATAAGTTTGTTTTACCTATTTTAGACAGTTCCACTTCTAATGATGACGACGACTGCTCAATTTCCCTTGGTTCAGTCATTCATACTTCTATGAGGCATATGCATCCTTCTTCATACTTAAATGATTATGATTGCAAGCTTATCTCTAAAGTAGCAATGTCAATTATAAAGAATGGAGTTTGAATTATAATTGCCCCTTTTTAAAAATTCCTATTTAAAACTGAAAGTTTAACTCAAGATTGATCTTGGTTATAAACGAAGATTGATCTTGGTTAGTAAAAAACAACAATATCAATTTTATCAATATAAAATCTGATTGTAAAACATAAAATAAATAGAGATAGAGATAGAGAGATCACACAAGGATATAATCTGGTTCACCCAATCCGGGTTACGTTCAGTCCTCACAGCCGAAAGATTTTTCACTAAGTGTTCAAAATGGAGAACATTCTTAATTTTTACACCACCAGTCCAGATCAACCTTGATCTGTTATAATCTTTACTTTTCAACCTAGAAATGATTTTTACAATCTCCTTTCATCCTTGAAAGGATTTTTATAAACACACTTAATCTAACATAAAAGATAAACTTGAGTTACAAATGATGTGTATGATAAAAGTGTTTGGGATCTTGAAACTTCTCAACACTTGTTTGAGATAAATGAAAGACAAACTTAGTATATAATGATTCAAAGGTAGAGTGAAGAGAGTTGGAGAGTTTGCTTGAAGAGTTTTTATGACTTGTTACTTGAAAAAGTGTTGGTAGATTTGTAAATTAAACTCTTGCCTTCATCTTCCAATTGATCTTCAATTTATAGATGTTAAAAGGCTTTGAATATTCAGTTTAAAATGAATATATTCGTTGGACACACTTCCCAATTGTTAGATATATTTTAAAGCAATTAAACATGTGTTTATTTGCTATCTAGAATGATCTTGACAAAACGAAGATCGTTCTTGCTTTTGGGTTTCATGGAAAACGTGAATGTATGAGTGAATGAGTTGTCACATGTTAGTTGACACTATTTTGAGTTATGTTTACGCATAACTTTCTGCAGAATATTGTAAGTACAATGTACTTGTGTTTTTGCTCACTACTCATCAATTTGGAGATCAATCTTGAAGTTGTTTTTTTTACCTTTGGGCATTGATCCCGAGTTCTTGACTTCACTAAAGATTTGAGTTGTCTTGATACTCTTTAATATGTGATTTATACTCTGGAAAATTATCTCTTTTAATTTTGTCTTTAAAAGAGAATTAAAATTATAATGTTCTTTTGTAAAACAAGTACATTCTTCGTTTTGTGTTTTGTATGAGTATTGGATTTTGACAGCTGTTGTGTGTCAGTCCTTTATCTCAAAAATATAATGTGCTATATACAGAAAGGTGCAACAGCAGTGACCTTGCTATCATGGTTATTTTTTTTCTCATAGCTCATCAATTTGGAGATTGATCTTGATGTTTTGCTATGCCTTTGTTGATCCTCTTTGATCGAATCTATCCAAAACAATCTTGTGTAGATTATTAACTTCCTCTGTGATGAATATTGATGTTTTGTAGTGTAGATAAATATACTTTTATAGCCAGATCAATCTTCAATTACAACAAACTTTACTCTTTCTAAACTAGGACATTTTTGGATTAAAACTGTGAAAACGAAGAACATTCTTCGTTTCTGTTTTGAGTTATTGCTGAATTTTGACAGTTGTTGCGTGCCAAGCTTTTCTGTTCTGTACGTGTGTTAGTGATGCATTGACTTTATCATTTATGTCCAGTGAAATAGGCTAAGTTGTCATGAAGGAGTGGTTGGATAAAGTCTGCCAAAAAAGCAAGAGTGATCAAAACTACATCCAAGAACATTCTTGAGATCCAAGCTTGTTCTTCAAATTTGTTTGTGATGAACTGATTTGTATTTTGAGATTGTGTCATTTTTCTGAGTTGAGTGCTTGCTTTTTCAATCACGTGTGCAGGTCTAGAAAAGTACAATCAGTAGTGTACTTTACAACTTGTAGCTTTGTACTTGCACTTGCCTTATTTGAAGAATGATATTGTTTTATACTTTTAAAGAAGCATGTCTTTGATTCTTCGAATTCTGGAACAAATATGACTTAGATTGATCCTTACTTATTCTAGATGAAGATATGAGATGAATAATGTTTTTAGGATCCAATCTTTCACAAGGAAACTGATTATTCTTGTTTCAGCCATAAACGAAGATCGTTCTTCGTTTCTCAACAATAGCCAAGAAGTCAAGATCGATCTTCGTTTTCCAGAACTACTTCAAGATCAATCTTCATTTTCTAGAAGTGCTTTCTTTGATTTTAATGAGATCTGATTTGTGATGTTTGATACCTATCTTGTTTTAACACATTCAAATACACATGTTAAATACCAAAACACTTAGAATCATAATTAGAATTCTTAATTAATTTTTTGTTTGTTTTCATCAAAACATTAAATTGAGATTTTGTCTCAACAATCTCTACTTCCAAACATTATGTCAACATGTCAAGTTCACTTTATTCCTTACATAATTTTTTATCTTATGATCTTGTTTCTATTATTCCTTATGTCTCTTTATGTTAATCATGGACCTCACACGTATAAACAAGCTATTAAGTATTGTTGTTGGAAACATGCCATGGATCAACAAATAATTGCACTTGAAATAAACAAAACATAGATTTTAACTGAACTATATAAGGTTAAGGATATTATAGGTTGTAAATTGGTGTTTAAAACCAAACTGAAATCTGATGGTGATATTGAAAGATATTAAGCAAGACTTGTAGCCAATGGTTACACTCAATTAAAAGGCTTTGATTACTTTGAAACTTTTTCTCCTGTTATTAAAATGATTACTATTAGAATGGTTTTGACTATATCTACTGCTATAAAATGACATTTATATCAACTTGAGGTCAATAACGCTTTTTTACATGATGACTTTAAGGAAGATGTATATATGCAACTTCCTCATGGTTTCCAATCTCCCAAGCCAAACTTAGTTTATAAACTTACTAAATCTATTTATGGTCTCAAACAAGCAAATAGAAATGGAATAAAAACTTATCTAATGCTCTTGTTTCTTTGGGATATGTTCAATCTATATCTAATTATTCTTTATTTGTCAAAAATTGTGATTATCATCTAACACTTATTTTGGTTTATGTAGATGACATTGTTCTCACTGATGATGCTTTAAAGGAAATCAGTTATGTTAAAATTTTTATTCATTCTGCATTTAAAATTAAGGACCTCGACTCTTTCAAGTTTTTTCTTGGCCTAGAAGTTGCACAATCTTCCAAAGGTCTATCTCTAAATCAAAGAAAATATGTGTTGGATCTCTTGAACGATATAGGCCTATTGAACTGTAAACCAGCCTCTAGCCCCATGCTTCCCAATCTCAAGCTTCAAAAATATGATGTTAATTCATATATTGATCCAAAGCTATATAGACTTATTATTGGTCGCCTTATCTTCCTTACTAATACACAACCATATCTTTCTTTCTCTGTTAATAATTTTAGTCAATTTATTTTAAATCTTCATATTCCTGTCCATACTCATATTTCGGTTTATTGTGATAGCAGATCAACAAGCCAAATTTCTCAAAACTCAATATTTCACGAATGAACAAAGCACATAGATTTGAATTGTCATCTTGTGCAAGATAAGGTCCACTATGACACTATTCACCTACTTCCAGTTTTGTCTACTGCTCAACTTGATGATATTCATACAAAGGCTTTACATCCATCTTTTTTTCACTCAATTGTGATCAAACTCAACCTCATAGACATCTTCGATTCCAGATTGATGAGCTAATGAAATTACTTAGTTCTCACTTTATGTTTTCTCTTATTATTCATTTCACTATGTAGTTTAGTTTCTTATATGCTTTTGTTGTTTACAACTATCAATTTATTATTAAATTAGTTGAGTTTATTACTCATTTTTAGATTTGTTATTTTTTTTATGTTATAATTGTAAATAGGTACTTTATATTAAAAGATATTATTTAGTTCATATCATTATAAAAAAATTATAAAAAGAAGCACATGTAAAGAATTGTCATATAATAAACGTTGTTTAGATTTTCAATATAACAATGATTATTTTACTCTCATATTAATATTAATATAGATAATTTTATAAAATTGTTGCACACTCCATTCATAGAGTAGGCAATGTCCCCTTATCTTAGTCGAAAGTCATTTTTAAAGCTAAATTTTAATGAACTCAATCGTATATGAGAACTCCACCACCAATCATGAGAATATCTTTATATTCCTTAAAGCCCAAATAGCCCATATGACTGAACGTAAAATTAATGTAAATTCCATTACCCTTTTTCCTCGCATCCCTGAGCCATTTATACACCTCACACCAATGGTGGGACTCAGTAGGGGTGGGAATAGGTCAGGTCAGACCAGACTTTGAAAGGCCTGAGTCTGGCCTACGATTTATTTTTTCGGCCTAAGCCTGGCCTACGGCCTATCATAGGCTTTTTTTTCAGCATAAGTCTGGCCTTTTTAATAGTTTAGCCTGGTTTAGAAGCCTTTTTAAAAGCCTTTTTAAACGAATCCATTATTACTTCTTAAACAAATAAGGAACAACTACTAAATGATTGACTAATTGAATGGTTACCAAATATAGAACTGCTACCAAATATGGAACGACTACTGAATATGGAATGATTAGTAAGTGATTGTCTAATTGATATAATTTAAAATAGAAAATAATATTAATAATATAATAATAAAAAATAATAATAATAAATAATAAATATATATAGGCCGACCTGTTAGGCTTAACATGCTTTTTTTATAAGCTTGAGTCTGACCTATTTAAATAAATAGGCGAGCCTAACATTTTTATTAAATAGACCAAATCAGGCCATGCTATAAGTAGGCCAGACCATAGATCCCTACGGACGACCTAACCTATTCCTATTTCTAGGTGGGAGGAATAAAGCATATAAGAAGGCATAGACAGATTTGAGCGAGAACTCATCTCACATCTTGTCTTCGTATCACCATTGATCATCAATAAGACAATTATTTATTTTTGTAAAAAAACAAGTGAATTGAAACACATCTCATCACAATAATATTATATAATCACGTCCTTTCCCTTTCATTACAATAATACAACTGTACAACTAAGCATTCAAAAGTCACCTACCAAAAAAGAAAAACTAAGCATCCACTTGACATAGTCGACATCCTTACACTATATATACTTACACAAATATTACACCATTCAAAAAAATTTAGTCTGTACATAATGTACAAATTTGAATATTATATTAGAAGATTATATGATATAAATCAACTATAATTTTTATATATAAATTTAAATTTATTAAATATATTATTGAAATACATTAAAATTAATTTTATATAAAAAAATATTAACAACGTATTTTAAAAAATGATTTTATTATTTTAACTCAAACATAATTTTAATTCTCTAATTTTTAATTTTGGAATTTTAATCCTTAATTATACAAGTTTTATGTTTTGAGATTAATTTTTTATGACCTCAAAATGATATAGAATGATCGTAAAAAAGGTTAAACTTATGACATATTTTACTCATAAATTTTATTTATTAATGATGCGTCATAAAAAATAAACCTTTAAAAAATTTATAAAATTGAAGATTAAAATCTTGAATTTAAAAATTAAAAGATTAAAATCATATTGAAGTTAAAATGAAAAGTCAAAAATATATTTATGAAACTAAAAGTATACAAATAAAGTGATTGATTGCATCCCATACGGTATAAGGAACTTTGGCAAGTAAGATTTTTACTCTTTCGAGTTTTTCTCAAAGTTCAAATTTGAATTTTTCTAAATTTCAAAATCTTACTGTGTTCATATTTTTCTCCTAGTATTTTTTTAATATAAATATATATTTTAAATAATAAATATTACTATAGTTAATTAATAATAATTGAGTTTTAACCGAAACACAATTTCGAATTTAATTATATAATCATTTTCAATTGAATTCAACACAAAATGACTCTCATTTTTAATTGACTGAGTAATATTTTATTTGACCCGAATCTTATCAGTATATTTTTTTTTTTAGGATGAGTAGTAGTATATTTGATTTGATATCTTAATAAATAAATAAAAAAAAATTATATTAAAAAAAATGGTGACGAGCATTGAATTGCCACGTCTGGGTAATGAAAGAGATGGGCCCACCCAAAAAATTCAATGAAGAGCTTATAAGATCTCAAAATGAACATGAGCTATAAATAAAGCGCAGAAGGTGGTGAGTGGTGTGCGACGATCAAAATTAAGTAACGAACAAACCCTTACCAATTTTTCTGTTTTAATCTCTCTCCCACACACTTTCCCTCCCATCTTCTCTTTTGTTTTCTTCCTCTCTACACAAAACTTTTGTTTCCCTCACAACTTCAAAACCACGCACTCTTCTCCAAATTAGGTATAAACCAGATCTCGTCGTCCTCGCTCTCCACCGAACCTGATTCTATTTAATTACATTCAAAATTGAAAGTTCCGTGGCATGATCTTAGCGCTCTTCTTTTAGCTCGCTTGTTCAATCTCTGCTATGGATTTATTCTGGACCGATAATGTGGTGCCAGACTCTTCGCACTTCTCCGTCGCGATCTACTTCGCTTTTGCTAGTTTCGTGGCTAGGTTCTTCCTTGACAGATTCGTCTTTCGTGTAAGATCCTTTGTTTTCCTTTTAATTTATTTTTCTACCTTATTGGATTGGATTATTTATTTAAGTCTCTGCAATTTCTCTTCTTAAGGTCATGAATTGTTTTTCATTTAATTTTATTGCGTTTGTTCGCTGGAAATTATTTATGTTGACTTGTAAAGTGGATTTAATTATCTGATTAGGGAAATATTCTAATTCAGTACTGCTCATTCGTATTCAGTTAAGTATATGAGCAGTTTCCTCTGTTGTCAATTGATGAACCAAGGAGTGTGCCTTTTAGTTTTTTTCTTCCTTTGTCTCAATCCTCCTCGTGAATAATAATTGCATAGTTGTACTTGTTTTATGGTTTCATCTTCTGTTCGCTTTAATAGCTAGGAAACCTGCAACTATAGCAGACATTAGTTTCTAGTCTTACCAATGGAACAATGGGAAACAAAATGAAATGCATAGTTATTGGTTAAGGGTTTTAGAAGAATATTGTATTATTCTTATTATCAAAATAAGTGAAAAGGGTGCCTTTAAACACTATGTTTTTCTGTAGTCATTAAAATAGAAGGATCTACCCTTTTCAATATAGTGACCGGACTTTGACAAATACTCCCTCCGGTCACTATTGTAAACAAAAATAATTACTTTCACACTTTGTTAAGAAAATTAGTTAAGTGCAATTAATTTTCTAGATTTCATGTAATCAAGTTTATTAAATTGTCCCTTTGAATGTCAAACACTCAACTACCAGCATTAAATGGTTTTTTTTTATTAAAGTAAGGGTATATTAGGAATACTAACATTAAATGAATCAAAAATAGTTAACTTTTGTTTATGATAGTGACCATGATTTGAGATTACTTTTTTGCTTATAATGGTGACGAGAGGGAGTATCATTTTAGCTCCCTTCATTTGTTGCACTGTGAAGAAAACACAGTATTAGTGTAGACAGATCTCATAATTACTTTTCAGGTCGATAGGTTAAGTCTTTTAGCAATGCACAACAGCATGATTGGTGAAAAACTTATAATTGCATAAGTATGACAATGTTCTGAATTCTTCTTTGTTTCATGGATCCTTTAGGGTATTCTTGGTTGGAAGGTTTTAAAGGGGAGGACTTATTTTTTTAAATTAAGGAAGCTATATAATGTATCTAAAAATGAATAAAGTGTGATTGAAATGTTATATCATCATTTATTATGTTATTCTGTCACTTTTTTTTCTTTTCAAAATATCATATTTATATTAAAATATAGACTTAGCCCTTCAAAGCCGTCCCCTCCAAAGCCTTACTCCAAAACATGGCCTGTGTAAAAAGCAGTTCTGGAAGCAACTATTATGTTGTTGAATTGATTTGACCAGAAAGAGTATTAATGCCTCTTTTAAGCATATTCCTTGAATATTTTGTTGCTTACAGTGGTTGGCCATCAGGATGTTGACAAAGGGTAAAGCTCCTTCACGGATTACTAAGGAAATGCAAGTAAAGATTGGAAAATGCTCAGAGTCAATGTGGAAGCTAACATATTATGCTACAGTTGAAGTTTTTATTCTTAAATTTACCTACCGCGAACCGTGGTTCACTAATTCGAAATTATACTTCAAAGATTGGCCAAATCATGAGTTGAAGTAAGTAATTTATGTAACACGGTGACCATATTCAGTCTTTATATTACAAACGTTTTTCTCATATAATGAGTGTCATCTTGTCATGCATCTCTCTTGTTGACCTGGTCTGCTTTGTATTAATATTTCTTTGAAAGACCAATGTCCTTACTTTCATCATTGATGTTCTTAACATTTAACATACACTGCAGACCTAAACTGAATTTATAGCTACCAAATTGGGTTCTCATGCCACAAGGCCCACAAGTATTATGGAAGATAGATTATTGGAAATGGAGAAGTAGTCCTTTGTCCATTTTGGATTGAGAACTTCAAGCGACCTAAGTTTAGGTTTTGCTTTTTTACGACAAACTGAGTACATGGAAAAACAAATTTCAAGGGTTTTCAATGCAATAGACAGATATACTCCTCCATTCATAAATTGACAATGCAAATAATATATGTAGATTGTAGTTCATAGTTTATAATGAATTTAGTTTCTTGCTTCTTTTGACACTATGTCATTGGTTGCTATTTGGTTCTATCAACAGTCTACTCACATGCGAAGAACTTTTTATTGTGCTTAAAAAGAAAATTACAAGACTATCATACTCACGTTTGAGATTTTCTACTATATAGTAGTTGCTTTGTAAAAATTTAAATTGCTTCCTGTTTCGTTTATTTTCCCAGGTTTCCCGTAATGATTTACTACATGGGCCAATGTGGGTTCTACATGTATAGCATTGCTGCTATTCTCACTTGGGAGACTCGAAGGAAGGATTTTTCAGTGATGTTTACTCACCATGTAATTACTGTTTTACTGATTGGGACCTCATATCTAACAAGGTAACTGAAGAATATGCCATGTCAATTTTATATAATCCTTAAATTTGGAACTTAGTTATTTATGGTGGTCTCTGTGCAGAAGTATTAAAAATCTCACATGGTGACCCGTCTTTTATGGTCATTACTATTAATGTTGTTTATTGTTCTTTTTTATGTTTGTTATCATATTTTGGACATTAATGTTGTTCTGCAATTTTGTTACAAGACCAGATGCGATAAACTAAAATCTGAGTTTAAACAAAAAATCCAGATGGACTTTTAAAATTCCAGTGTCCTGAAATTCTTTCTAATCTACAGATTGGAATTTCTGATTGATGCAATAACACTATTTGTTGGATTCAAGTGTGAGTGGTTAAGTTCCACATCAGCTATGAATGTGGTAAATGTTGTATATATAATAGAGGTGGTGTCAAAGTCTCTTGTGGATCCTAGAGCATTTGTTCGTTGTTGCTTCCGCGTTCTTCTGGACTTAATTTGCTATATGTCTTGTATTTGACTCTCTTACTGTTCAGATACCTAATAGAACTAATAATGCTGAACACATTTTCCATTTTGTGCAATATTTTGTAGTAGTGGCTATAAAATTTAATTCCAGCCGTAGACTCCAAATTGCGGCCAAAACACAGAGAATGCGGCTGCACCAGCCACAACATTGAAAACGAAAATGAAAACCCAAAGTGGCCTTATTTTATAGTTATTTACTTCTTCTCTTTTGATCTATTTGGTCTCTTTGTAGCCCTAGAAAAGACTAAAACTCTGCATATTTTCTATTTTGCTTTATACTTGGTTTGAAAATTAGTAAGAATTAATTTTGATTGTTAGTTACGAATGTGTTAAATTTTGTTTATTCTTCTATTTTTGAGCTCTTACATTTGTATGCCTGTTTATCAAATTCTGATCCTGAATCAGAAGACGTATTTTCTGAATTGTGTATTGAATCTTATTATAAATCATAATATGCATTACTGTTTAAATTATGTTATTTTTATGTAAAAATAAGTGACATAGCAAAACTATAAGTTGATATATCACATACAAACCACAATAATTTAATATTCAAGTCATAAATCAAGCAACAAAATATAAGTGTATCAATACAAACCACAATAATTCATGTCATATATCACATATTGATTGATGCAATAAACTATGAAGGTTGGTTCAGTTGGCTCACACCCACAAGGTCGTGGGTTCAACTCCCACAGCCGATGTGAGGACCTGTTTGGTGGGTGATCTGTAAGTATCGTTGTCAGCACTCTTTGAGCCTTGAGGCCTGCCCTTACCCTGATGAGCTCCCAGAATCCAACTCATCTAAACTTTTTTTAATCAAAATAAATAAATAAACTATTCATTACTAACTATATGATCAGGATTTGAGCCTCTAAATGTTCATATGCTTAATAGATCTAAATGCTTGACAAATCTGTATTTTTCTTTATTAGATTAGTGTGCTTTTTCTTTCTGCTCACTTCATTTTTCAGGTTTGCTATAGTGGGATATTTGATTTAGTTAATCAAAACCGCAAAAATGAAATTGACTTAAAGACAGATTATGATGAGGTAACTTACACATGCTTCATTTTACAGTTTTTTCAGGATTGGCTCCATAATCCTGGCCCTTCATGATGCAAGTGATGTATTCATGGAAGCTGCCAAGGTATTCAAGTATTCTGGAAGAGAATTTGGTGCAAGCGTGTGTTTTGCATTTTTTGCAATTTCATGGCTCGTACTACGGCTAATTTTCTTTCCTTTTTGGGTTATTAGAGCAACAAGGTTTGTCTTATTATTTGTTGATTTCATTGGACTTTTTTACCGACAACTTACTAATCATATTTACTTATCACTGTGTTTCTCACTTTCCAGCCTTGATCTTCAGCAGTGTTTAAACCTATCAGAGAGTTTTCCCATGTTTCTTTACTATGTGTTTAATACGTTGCTCATCATGCTGCTTATCTTCCATATATATTGGTGGATGCTCATATGTGCAATGATCAATAGACAACTGAAAAATAGCGGAAAAGTTGGTGAGGATATTAGATCAGGTAAGCAAATTTCATTACTACAGATTGAGTTTATTATTATTAGTATTTATTTTTGTATTCGATGATTCTTTTGTTCAGGAGCCAGTCCATTGTCAGGATATCTAAGACTGAGTTTATTAATACCGATTTCCACTAGTAACATCATAAATGAATAGTTTATGAAATTATGAGTTTTACAAACACGGGTTTGCCTGGAGAACAAATTTTTTAAGACATTTGCAATTCTAGTAAGACCAACAATATTGTATGGGACGGAGTGTTGGGTGGAAAAAAACTAACACGAGGATAAAATACACGTAGCAGAGATGAAAATGTTGTGTTGGATGTGTGAAAAAACTAGACGAGATAGGATTAAGAATGACAACATTAGAGAGAAAAAGCTTTGGGGTAGCACCTATCATAGAAAAGATGGTGAAAACTCAGCTTAGGTGGTTTGGGCATATAGAGAGGGTAGTCAAATCACTAGAAGTTGAGGAAGACCTAGAAAAAATCTTTTTATAAGAGAAATTATTAAGAAAGACTCAGATTAATGAGTTGGATAGAGATATGCTACATGACAGAATATTATGGTGTCGTTTGATCTATGTTGTTGACCTTACTTAGGAGGATAAGGCTTGGTTGTTGTTGTTGTTTGCAATTCTAGTATCTTAAGGGATGGAAATAGCATGTCCACATTTAGTATAATGTATGGTCAAGGATCAAGATTAGGGGCATAGAGTTAAATTACTAAGCATGCCTACTTTGATCGATCTATTACTCCCAATTTATGTATGCTTATCAGCTTATGATTATTCTACCGTCAATCATTTTTGGATTAGTTAAATCTTGATACGCAATCCTTTACTGCCACTTGGTTTTAGTTATTGCTATCACAACTGTATCTAGTTATTGCACTTGGTTTCCAGCATCTGTAGATGTTTATTTCTGTTGTTGCCTTGCACAAATTTGTACTTTATTTTAGCTGAAGGGAGCCCTTTTTTCTTGTTTGCAGATTCAGATGATGATTGAACAGATGAAGGATTTTGTTGAGTTTCCTTGGTTCTTGCTGGTCAGTGGTAGCTCTGCAGATACTGCTTTTGAGTTGTCTGTAGATTTCTGGAAGTTCAGTTGGTTAGTACAACCAATTGATGGAGGCTGAATTTTCGTTAGTTTCAGACTTTTCATTGATCACCAAGTAAAAATGAAGTAGGGAACCATCGAGCATAATTCATATATTTTTGTTGTATAAATGATAGGCATTCCTGTATAATTTTTTCCCTCCCAAGCAAACCCATTTAGTAGCCCAGGGTTTCTGTCAAAAGTAGTGGATAAATGATACGAAGAACAAATTCTTACCATGAGCTTCTTTTCATTCTGTTGGATGCAGTGTAAGTGTTGCTCTGGTCTTGTGGATGTCATTTCATGTAAAATTGTCTCGATGTGGTTTTACTGGAAATTTAAAATTTCAGTTACTTTGAGCTTTGTTCAAAACTCATCATTGAACCATATCACAGTTTAATTACTGAACTTATAATTTAATCACAAAGCAGTTCTCGAACTGACATGAGTCGGCTCAATGTGGTGCACACACTCTTCATACCTAACTACATGCTCCGGCTCATATCTTCTTTTCCACGTAAGTAGTTTGGTTTTTATGTCAAGGGACATTAAATGAGTTTTAAGATGGAGGTTAGGGATTCAAATCTTAAAAAATTACATAACTTATTGACATTTGTCAAAAAGAAAAAGAGAGAGATATCTTACGTTTAAAGTTGGTTTTGTAAGTGTTGAGGTACATTGAACACAATTTAAAAAAAAATTCTGCAAGTATAATAGTTCATTGGGTTCTCTATTTCAAATTATTTTCATTTGGCCTCTCTAATGCTGTATCTGGTAAAAGCATGCTTTTTGTTTTGTTTTCTACTGTCCAAAGTGTTAGATAAAAGGATAGTTTTTTATTTTACAGAATTTATGAAGTTCGCATACTAAGTATTGATCTTAAATTTTCGACTTCTGATGGATGAAATATCAATTTGATATATGCCATGATGACAGTAAGGTGGCACAGTAAGTAAAGTTTTATCTGAAATCTAACTTTATTTGGTTTCTGGCGGTAGATAATCAAAGTTACCCAGTTGGGTGCGGGTTTTCAAAAATATGGTTGATTCCATTTTTAGATTTCATGGCTTGTTGAATTGTTTATGTTGGCACTTTTTGATTTTTATCACGAATCAAACTTGGAATAGTTTGTTCCAAATATTAACAAAGAAAATATTATTTTAACATTTCAATAATTTAAAAAATGATTTTTTAGAGATTTTTAAGAAAAATAAACAATTATTTGTTTGTTTCTTGTATTGAAAGTTATTATTTTAAAAAATATTTAAATATACTTTTGATTTCGTTATTTATCCAGATTTAGTTTTTAGTCCCTTTTGTTTGTAAATCAGGATTGTTGGCCTCCTATTTCATACTAATGAGTTGGTTAAATTTTTGTCAATGTCATTATTTTAATAATTATATATTATATCTAAATTAAAAAAACAAAAATAAAAACTTTAACTTTTTAACACCCAATTCAACCAATCACCAAAAAAGTCTCAATTTTCACATCTCAAATAGAACAAGCCCCTTGTAACGT
>JBBPBT010000938.1:2101892-2129159 GCA_037974875.1 Cicer bijugum | reverse complement strand
TATCAAAAAATTCAAAAAAAATCCATAAAATTAATTATCATCATCAATATAATACAATTTTATCAAATTCATAACTTAAATATTTAAATAAACTCATATTTTCATCTCTAACAACATCAATAAAAAATGACAAATATGAGTTTATTTAAAGATTTGAGTTGCGAATTTGATGAAATTTTGAATTTTTATAAAAAAAAAGATAAATTGTTTATATTTTAAAACATAAAAATTAAATTGTCACTTAAAATTAAAAGGACCATAAGTAATATTTAACCTATATTTTCAATTGCGTTGGTCATTGTTTAAGAAAAACAAAATATTAAAGATATAAATATGATGTAAAGACTAAATCAATAAAGTAAAAAACTAAACTAAATTTAAAAGACCTTTATGCTAAAAAAAAGTATAAAAAAATCAATTTATTAACATAAAAAGGCCTTTTTTGCCATTTTTTTACAACGTATAAAAAAATAGGACGAGATTGGATATCAACATTGACTTCTCCTTCTAAAGAGTCTTCTCAATAGTTTTCAAAGGCATCTTTTAAGCTTGGAATAATTGCAAACTTGAAATAACTAATTTTATATGACAGCCATCTATAAATTTTTATATTTTTGTATAGACATTTTTTTTTACATTATTAAATGAACGACAGATACTGGATATCTTCATTGCACCACTAAACAAGTTGAGCGGCTTAAACTTCTGCCTACAAATAATGGCTTCATAACACTCAAAAATTAGTACTTTATTCTAAAAGAACGATACCAGGTACCTTATTTGTTGTGTCACGTGTCAAAATTCCATACTAACGTATAAATTTTTTCTCGAATATAATTTCAAAAACAAACTTGTACTACACTGCATGGATAAAAAACGAAAGCTAAATTTGAAGTTACTAGAACCAAAAAATATTTAATTACATAAAACCATACAAAAGCAGATATAGAAATAAGTTGAAAAAGAGAGGGAATAGTGCTGATATCTGAGCATGAAGCAAATACATTTTAAATCAGTGCATACTACATAATTCATCTTCTGTCCCTAGCAGTATTCTTGCTATTGTAGGATTTGGAGTGATGATTCAATCACCAATAATCCCCACAAGAGCATTTCCCATCCTTGAAATGATGAAACCTTTTGTTATCTCTGACAATCAATTCCCTACCTACAATCCTTGACATAATCTTGATGGCATTGTGACAGTCACCACAGACACGTAGGTTCTTGATAATCCTAAGAGGTGTTCTAGGTGGAGTACTAATAAGACCATAGGCAATTGCTAGACGTTCACTGTGGTAGAGCAACGCCTGCTCCTTTGCTTCCTGATCAATGTCATGAAGAACGTATCTTGTATCAGGAACATAGCCTGCTTCTTTCATTCCACTCAAAGCCTTCAACTTCTCATCATCCTTGTAAAGAGTGGGATTCTTATACTCAATGATTCTGTTCCTGCCTTCGAGCATGCTAATGGCGGAATACTTTTTCGGGAGCGGCGTAGGGATCTTATTAGCAACAGCCTTTGATGGGTCAAGTCTAACAATCAACTCCTCAACATGGTCTTCAAGATCAATATCTCCATGAATTCGAGCATAACTCTTGAGGGTCTCCAATACTGTTACTGTTGGCCCAAATGGCAACTTCTCAATAAACTCCTCAGCTTCTTTGAGGTATCCAGATTGTCCAAGAACATCCAAAAGCCCCATGTAGTGCTCAACCCCTGGTTCAATTCCATACTTGCTTTTCATGGATTCAAAATGTAGGTAAGCATCCTCCACAGCCTCTGCACTGCCACAAGCCGATAACACTGCAAGCAAAGTCTCCGAAGTTATCTCCAAACCCAGCTCATTCATATGCTCAAATAACTGCAACGCCTCATCTCCCATTGTACTATTCGCGTATCCACGAATCATCATGTGCCAAGAATCCATGTTTCTGTTAGGCATATGATCAAACACTCTACGTGCATCAGTCATACTTTTACAATTCCCATACATCTCAATGACCTGGTTATGCAACTTGAAATCACTCCTAAAAGTAGATTGTAAAAAGTAATCATGCACTTTCTTAGCATCCTCAATTGATTTGGATTTGCCACACAAATCAAACAGAAGATCAAAGCAACTAGCATCAGCTTTAACACCTTTTTCCATCAATTCAAGCGCCTCTTTAACCTTTCCCTCACGACAAAAACGTGTCAAATCAACAATGGAAGGAGGCTGGGCTTGTTCTTGAACAGAGGCTTGCTCATTCAACTGATTAGGGTTTTGAAATTGGTTGTTAGGGTTTTGAAATTGGTTGTTGGAGTTTTGAAATTGGTCAGGGTTACCACTTGGTGAGGTTTCGGGGTTCCACTTATTCGGGTTGCTCCATCGATTGGGACTATTGGGTTGTTGGAAGTTGGGAGTTTGAGAAGGGGGTTGCCGGAAGTTGGGGTTTGGAGGAGGTGGTGGGCGGAAGTTGGGGTTTGGAGGAGGTGGTGGGCGGAAGTTGGGGTTTGGAGGAGGTGGTGGGCGGAAGTTGGGGTTTGGAGGGTTCCAGCCCTGTTGAGGAAATCGAGCAGGGGCATTATGGGTATTTTGAGGAAAGTGATTCTGATTGCTGAAATGTTGAGGAGGAGGATGAAAGGGTGTGTGATCAGATTCAGAGGGTGGTTGTTGAGAGCGAGGAGGGAATCTACCGTACTGATTTGGAATAGCAGAGGTACTTAGGGTTTTGCACAAGTGGTTGCCATGGATATAGTTTGCTCGTAGCTTCAAAGAGAAAGAATAAGATAGCATTGTTGAATTGAATCAGTGGGAACTTCAACTAGGGCGTAGAGAACTGCAAGTACTTCATTTCATCATCCACAGCTTCGTTTCTCCGCGGCCAAAACATGGGCCGCTCTCTTTTTGGGCCACGAGTTGCTTTTGTACCCCACGTTTATTATACACCTCCATGTTAGCAATTGTCCCAACTATTGTTTCTCATTTTTTTCTTCTTTTAAATAAAGTTATAAAAAAGTATATTGAAATTTGAAAGTAATCAGGATGTCAACGTGATAGAGAAGAGAGTTTTTCTCTGTTATCCATCTCCACCCCACCAAATGTCCAACATCCACATAAAGACACATTTATAGATCAAGTTATATTTCACGAGGGTAACAATGTATATATATATAAGTATATTGACATGAAAAAGTATTTGAAATTTTATTAAATCATATCATTGTCAAATATAAATTTTTGTAAATATTAGGAAAAATAAAGTATTAAATTTAATTAATATGATACAAATAATTAGTAATTACAGTTTTTTAGGGAGGGAAATTATTACGTAGGTAAGATACATTCAATAATCATTTAACTTTAGGTTACACAAATATTTTGCTGTCCAACCTACTATAAATATGCCAAAAATAAAATTAAATAAAAGCTATTTTATTTCATATTAGCAATATTTGATTTGGTCTTAAGTCTAAGTTCAATCGAAAAATATTATTAGATTTGACATTTTATTTTGAATTATGAAATTGTGAGTTAATTATAATGTAATTTTTTTAAGATAAAAAAAAATATGGCTTATCATTGATGTCTTATTTATTATAACATTTTTTCTTAAGGTATCTTCTAGTCATAAAGTCAAAAACTTAAACTACCATGATTTATTTAAAAGATTAGTATATCTTAACAAATGTTATTAGATACACAGATTTATCAAAAATGAAATCGACTATCATGTATTTAAGAAACTAACAACAAGAAAAAAATATACTTTTATTCAAAATAAAATATAAAGAAAAATAATTGTTGAGGAATTCATATATCTCATTAAAAATTAAGATTATATAAACCAATTACTTATATTTTTTACTTATATTTAATTTGAATGGTGTTATGCAATAAAATAATAGTTTATTTTGGGCAGTTTCTGTTATAGCATGATGATTGGGTAGTTAAGTATGCAATGAAACAATTTGGTGATCAATACCAACATAGAAACGCCAACGTAGCTAAATAGACTATATTATACAATGGATATGTAAGTATGACCAAGTCAAGCCATGGCTATTTCTATTTTTCAGGACAGCCTTGGACGTGTCATCCTTTCTGAATCTGGAACCAGGAAATCTCCATCACCACCATCTTTCTCTTTCTCCTCTGTTTTTTCAACAACAAAAAAAAAAAAGAAAAAAACCCTTCCCAAATCGCATGCCTTCAGGTGGGGCAGTGGCTTATGACAATATGAGTCCCTTCGTTTTCATCCTATGGCTTGTCACTGTCCCTCTCCTTGCCCACCCTGCCCTTTCTAACCCTCTTGGTACATACAATCATCCAATTCTTCATACATAATCTTTTGCTAATATGATTATATATTTTCATTTTATCCGGTGTATATAAAAACATATGTTAGAAAATTACGTATAATTGTTAAGGATTTTATTAGGGAGGGAGTACAGATGCATATAATTTAATCTCTTATGTTAAGAATTTGAATTGTAGCAATTAATTAATTAATGTATAAAAGAGCTAGCTAGCTTGTAACATGGACCATTAATTAATTGTGCATGCATGCAGGGTATTTTATAAACTGTGGGGGTTCAAATGAGGTAACGGTAGACAGTTTGAAATATGTTCCTGATGGAAGCTACACAAAGGTTGGAAGCGTCGCCACAATCAACCAACCAGACTTGTTGCCAACACTTACCACATTGCGTTACTTCCCCAACACGCAATCTAGAAAGTTTTGCTATTCATTTCCAGTTATCAAAGGCAACAAGTATCTTGTGAAAACCATATACTATTATGGAGGTTTTGATGGAGGGAAGCAACCACCAGTGTTTGATCAAATTGTTGAAGGGACAAGATGGAGTGTTGTTAACACCACAGATGATTCTGCTAAAGGTCTTAGTTCATACTATGAGGTTGTGGTTGTGTCTCATGGGAAGAAGTTGAGTGTGTGTTTGGCTAGGAATGAACATACTGGTACCTCAAGTCCTTTCATCTCTGCCTTGGAGGTTAAGAGCTTGGATGGTTCTTTGTATAATCCTACTGATTTTTCCAAATATGCACTTGTAACTGTTTCTAGACATTCTTTTGGAGGTGAAGATATCATTAGGTACATAGACATAAATATTCTTTTTTGTTTTTTCATTTTATTTAGTGTCTAAATTGTCATGAGTATGCAAAATAATAAAAATAAGTATATGGGTGTTAGAGTAAAGTTAATTACCATTAATATGTTGTTTTGAGTGAAACTGGACTTAGATCCCTTAACCAGGACTCAATTTCGAGCCTTGGCATGGGAGGAGAGACCCACTTACGGTGGTGATCAGTTAGATTCATTAGTGGAGATTAGTTATTCTCAAAGTCGGTTGATAAACTATGCATCAATGACATGGTTAATTGCCAAAAAAAGAAAGAGTAAGAGTTACTAATAAATATAGCTAATAAATATAGCGTGACACAAATGGTAGATACTTGAGTCCCTTAAACATATGATCAGTGGTTTGATTTCTGGCTGGTGTGTGTAAAAAACTATATGTTAAACGAGGCCAACCTCTTAAAATGAATTTCTATTACTTCGCGAGATTATTCTATGGAGTTAGGGTTCATTAAAACATTGCAAATATTGCTGACTCATTTGAATGTTATGTGTATATATGTATGTATTCAAGTTGTAGAAAATGTGGAATAAATAGACATATGATATGAATTCTGATCATTGATATTTTTGTATATGAACTTAGTTTTCCAGATGACAAATTTAACCGGATATGGCAACCATTTAAGGACCAAAATCCAGTTGTTGCAAGCCTTTCAAATGTAACTTCCTCAGACTTCTGGAACCTTCCTCCAGTTAAAGCATTCAGTTCAGGAATAACCACTAGTGAAGGGAAGACACTTGAAATTAATTGGCCACCAGTGTCCCTTCCAAGTACCTACTACTACATTTCTCTCTATTTTCAAGACAACAGAAATCCAAGCCCTTTAAGCTGGAGAGTCTTTGATGTTTCTATAAATGGCCACACTTTTTATTCAAGCCTTAATGCCACAACTAAGGGTGTCACAGTTTATGCTGCACAATGGCCACTTTCTGGACAAACCAAAATTACTATGACACCTTCTGGTGAAATGCCTGTAGGACCTGTGCTTAATGCTGGAGAAGTTTATCAGATTCTTCCTCTCGGCGGTCGAACTCAGACAAAAGATTGTAACTTATGCTAATCTCTAATCTCCTTATTTTGAAATTTCTTTCATTGTACTACAATTTCAATCATTTAATTATAATGACTATCCATGTATAGTAATTGCCTTGGAAGATTTGGCTAGAAGCATTCAGAATCCACCTCGGGATTGGAACGGTGATCCTTGCCGGCCTGAAGGACATTCGTGGACTGGAGTTACATGCTCTGACCAATTTATTGCACGAGTCACCTCTTTGTAAGTTCATGTATAATAGATCCTCTGCAGCGACTGTACCATACAATTGGCCATAGAGCCATTGAAATTAAGTTGAACACAAATTTATGTTTTTATCTTTTAGATCTAATGGCTCTGCAGTGGACTGCACGGTGCAGACGCTGCAGAAAATCTAATCAAATTCTTAATATGTAGCATGATGTGACTTCATTTTATGATAAAATGAGAGTGGAAAAATGATTTTTACTTATAGTGTGTCCCCTTCATATTTAATGGTGGATTCACATATTTTGATTTTGTTGTATGTGTGAAGGAATTTAACTAATGGTGGCCTGGCTGGGACACTACCTCCAACTATTGGAAATCTAACTGCTCTTTCTCACCTGTATGGAATCTAACCTTTTGATTTCAAATATCCTAAATAATCCCTTTGTTTTATTAAATCATGCTACTTTGTGTATTAATTTGATTACAGTTGGCTTGGGGGAAACAAATTCACAGGCAAAATCCCTGAATTAGGTGGACTCAAGGAGTTAGAAACTTTGTATGTACCTCATTAGATGAATCACCTTGCATTATTTTTATTTCATATATTCCTTAAATTTTATAGTAAACTGATATTTTGCTCGCTTTTTCTTGGATACTTGCTGAATAAAGGCATTTGGAGAATAACAAGTTTGAAGGACCACTTCCTCCATCCATACAGAAACTTCCAAAACTGCGTGAGATGTAAGATTTTTGCAATTTAAGGACAAAAACAGAACAATATTGCATTGCTTTTCTCACATGAGTATCCACTAAGAACTACCTATTAGTAACTTTTTTTTTGTGTGCCTGTGGAAGCAGCTATTCTGATATGCAAAATAACAAGTCTGATGGGAAAGCTACTACCAAACAATAAAGAAAAGTGAAGTCCAAGTAAGCTCAACAGTAAAGTTTTTTACCTTTTCTACTTATAACAACATTATGCATATATTTTCCTCTGAAGCTGAAACCATATTGCTAACTGATAATTGTCTGTTTTTGGTTTTAAGGTGGCTTTCAACAATTCTTCTGTGAGAATCAGCATAATGCCAATGCGAATCCGACCGGTTTTGTATGTGATTGGGAAGTTTTGAATACAATCATAGTTCTAAGGGGAAAAGGAGAATGGAAACCAAAGGAATCCCATTATTTTGTAACACATTGTCAAGAATCATATTGTAAATCAGAACTATGTGAAGTAAATACATCATAAGTTAGTAATGAGTACAAAAGAAAAATAGATTCTATTATGATTGTTTGCTTTTCCGGACTATGTTTCTATGTGTTTGCTGAGATATTGCATGTTCCTTACTTGGTTTTCATTCTAGTAACACAACCATGCTAACATTGCCAATAATAATCACCAATTTGATCCATTATTGTTTTGGTCCGGACTCAGAGTCTTCTAGTCCAAACCCAAAATAAGAATGGGTGATTTCAGATCGGTCCGAGCCAATTGAATGGCATTGAAGAAGCTTCTTGAAACTAGGAAAAGCCACCATCCAGGGTAGAATCCAGAGTTGTTGTCTATAGTAATTCACTTGGACCTCCAATTATGACCACTAGATGGACAAAGACGTAATCTAGTGATGACAAACACGATAACTCATTTGTATTTTCATCTTGAGCCACCTAATGACAATCATACCGTGATTATAGCTACCAAATGGTACTCACCATTACCTGATTAGAAGAACACACGTCCTACATCAAATGGGGATTCGAAGATCATTGATTCTCCATTTGATGATTGTAACAGAAATCTTCTAGAAATCCTAGAAGGACTTAGTATATAAAGAGGACCTATATGGTCATAAAGGTATACAAAAATTTTAATTCTCTAACAAATTCTTACTTAATCGTTGGAGTGTGTGCAGATATACCGTATGCCCCCAACGTGAGAAAAGGATTAGGAACCTCCTTCTATCGTCGTTCACCACCAATCCCGAATTCAAGTTCCTACATTCAATATTCCTTCTGCTGAATAATTATCTACAAGTATCCTTCCCAAGGTCTTGCTAGTATGACCGGGGACAAAATTTAAGAGATAAAGATTACATAGGAATCATAGATGGAACGTGCTAAGCATTTCTACTAAGCTATGTTACATAAACTAACATTGGGACTACATCTTTAAGAATTAAGAGTAAATATTTCATTTGTCACAATAAATATCACTTTAACAAGAAAAATTAGTTCTTTTAATCTTTAGATATATGTCCCGTTTACCTTTTTATCAGTTTTCTGTCCAACTCATTTAGTGTTCTTCAACCTCCTTTATATTCATGAGTTAATGGGTTTCAAACTCAGAAATTACTCACAAGAAAATAGAATTTTTGACCATCTTGGTGAAAAAAGAGATCTTGAAGCTTCAATATTAATTCAACAACAATTTCTTCTTCTCTAATTTGTTCTAGATTTGTGGATATATGCATCAAATTTCAGAAATTAAAATCTATAACCCATTTCATTAGGTATCTTATTCCCACTTTATTTTGCATCTCTTCGAGGCTAATCTCCATTCTTCTTCACAAATTTTTTAACGTTGTATTTTGTGTGTAGCAGCTTATTAGAGGTAATTTGATTGATCAAAGCATATACTACGAGTTTATTTGAAATATGTTGTTGCCATCTCCCTCTCTCATCCTTTTAATTCACTTTTTTTATTTTTAACTCCAAGTTATTTTGGTTTTTAAACGGTTGAGATTTGTGAGTTTTTCTCCAAAATATGTTTTTTTTCTCATTAATTTGAATCAAATCTAGAAAAAAATGAAATGCGTTTTTAATTTCCATTTATAGGTTTGAAGTATATATTTAGAAATAACAATACTTCCGATTAGAGATGAGAATAGGCCGTCCGTCCGTAGGGGCTTATGGCCTGACCTACTTATGACGCATGAGCTATTTAATAAAAAGTCTAGGCTCAGACTGTTTTTAAAGTCTATTTATTTAAATATGTCACACTCAGACTTATAACAAAGCCTGTTAGGCCTAACAGGCCGGTCTATATATATTTATTATTTATTAATATTATTTTTTATTATTATATTAATAATATTATTTTCTATTTTAAATTCTATCAATTACGTAATCACTTACTGATCATTCTATATTGAGTAGTCGTTCCATATTCGGTAACAATTCTATATTTGGTAGTGGTTTTATATTCGGTAACCGTTCAATTAGTCAATCACTTAGTAGTTGTTTCTTATTTGTTTAAGAAGTAATAATACATTCGTTTAAAAATGCTTTTAAAAGCAGTTCTATATTTGGTTGTTGTTTTATATTCGGTAACAGTTCAATTAGTCAATCACTTAGTAGTTGTTTCTTATTTGTAGGGATGACAATAAAATCCGCACCCGCGCGTACCCACCCAAACCCGCTTGATTTGAGCGGGAAAAACCCGCTTTAATTGAGTGCGGGTGCGGATTTTCCCCAACAATAAAATTCGGGGGCAGGGTCGGGTTTGGGGGTGATGATATCCACCCCGCACCCGAACCCGCCCTACAAATATTATTATTATAATTTTTAAATTTTATATACATATAGATATTTAATATATTTAATATTTTTTTAAATATTAAAAATTATAATTTTATCTCTATAAAATATTTTTTAATTTTGTTATTGTTGAATAATTATTATTTTATTATAATAAATATGATTTTTAAATTTATAATTTTATATATATGAGTGGGTGCGGGTGCGGGCGGGGAAACCGGGACCCGTTGCGGGCGGGGACGGGTGCCTAAATTCTACACCCGCTATGTAATGGGGGCGGATGCGGGTTTTCCCCGATTAGTCGGGTGCAGGTGTGGAGGAGGCGAAATCCGCCTCCGCCCCGTTGCCATGCCTACTTATTTGTAATAATGGATTCGTTTAAAAAGGCTTCCAGTCCATACCAAACTATTAAAAATGTCAGACTTAGGCCGAAAAAAAAGCCTATGATAGGCCGTAGGCTAAAAAAAATAAATCGTAGGCCAAACTCAGACCTTTCAAAGCCTGATTTGGTCTGACCTATTCACACTCCTACCTCCGATTTAGATTTTAGATTCTTTTATAAATGCTAAATGTATTTTAAAGACAAATATTAGTGTATTAAAAAATAAAAATTTTACTTTAAAAATTATATATATATTTTTTCGAAATTATATATTTCATTTTTTAAAATATAATTACTGAATTCTTAACATGTATTTCAAGAGAATATGTTAGCATGTCTCTGTTTTCTTATTTTATTAAGATTGTCAAAAAAAAAAAACTTAAGTTTTTTTCAGTAATTTTTGTGTTTCAAAATAAAAAATTCATAAAAATAAATAAGTTTAAAGAATATTAACAGATATTTATCGGAAAATTAATAATAAATAACACAGCGTAAAAGTTTACAAACTAAAAGAATTAAATGACTAATTTTATAAAAAAATCTTAAATGATTAATCTCTTATAAATTTATAATTAAAGTATTTCATAATATATTTAATTATAATTTTGTAATAATCAAACAACAACCAACAACGACAAAGCAACATTATTGTTCTCAAATTTTAGTAAAAAAAAAAGTTAGTGTTCTCAATTTCATAAGAGTAGAATAAATTTGAGTTGCTTTGGGAACAAGTTTGAAGCGCATTTGTAAGCATAAGTCAAGAAAAATGTACAAATTTGTCCCAACAGGTTACCACTAGCAAAGTCTGCCAATGGGAAGATAGGGTTTTGGAGGAAAAATAATGAGATTCAAATGGAGAAGTTGACCAATTAGGAAATTTTTACATGAAATTGAAAATTTATTTTGTAGAAATAAACTTTAGTTATATATTTATCTCTTAAAGAAAAAAACAAAGGTATCGTTTGTTTTAAATCATCCACGTTCTAGTTTTCCATACCAAAACAAAAAACAAACATTTATTATCTTCTTATATTTTGCGACTGGTTTTGACAGAATCACATGCTTACACAAACCTCCATAAAGTGATAGCATAGACTAGCAAATTCCACCAATAGAGAGAAGAAGAAGAAGAAGAAGAAGAAGAAGAAGAAGAAGTAGTAGAAGTAGTAGTAGTAGTTGTACCATAAAATCCGTTTTTGACTCTTCTTTAAGACGATAATCGCTCTGTCTTGTATTCTCCTCCCTTCAACACTCTTAACTCTTTAATTATTCCCCTGCCTGCTCCACACCAATTCTCAATTCTCAATTCTCAATCTCAATCTATATGCAAATAAACAGAATAATTATAAAACCCTTCCTTGTTAATTCTTTTGAGTCAAACACACTTCGCTAATTGCTCTCACGAATGTTCTCTACGAATGCAAAATTCCTCCTCTTCCGCTGCCATGCTTCCGCCGGAGATATCTCCCCGGGTCCCATCTCCTTCCCCCGCCTCTTTCAATCACTCTCCCTTCCCACCACTGCAACCGTCTCCGGTGGCCTCAAAATCAGCCAAGGCCACGACGGAGTAGCACCCGTCATGGAAAGTGGCGGCGCCGCAGCGAGACGCGCCGGAGGAAACGAGGGAATGAGGGTAAAAGCGAAGGAGAAGAAATGGTCACGAAATAGAGAAGGTTACATGGTTGATAATAGTGAGCCTCTTCCACTTCCCATGAATTACCCTGATTCTTCTCCTGTTTCTTCTGAAGAGATTGACAAGCGCCTTCAATGTGACCCCAAATTTGAGGTTTTTTAAAACCTATCTTATTTACGCTTTTATTTTGGGTTCATTTTTTGCCACATATAATTTGAATAGATATTTTGGTTGTTTATGATGAGTTTGTAGGATTGTAAAGAGGTGGTTTATGAATGGACTGGTAAGTGTCGTAGCTGCCAAGGATCGGGATATGTAAGCTACTATAATAAAAGAGGGAAAGAGGTCACTTGCAAATGTATTCCTTGTATGGGAATTGGTAATGCATTTACCATTTTTCTCTATAGCTCTTTCCTTTGCTACTCCTTTTTGTGTTGGCATTACGACTCATTATATGGAGTGAAGCATGAGTTTGAAATTCTTCTTTGGATGAACAATGTTTAATGTCTTTAAATATATGCTCACACTTGGAAGATATTCACAAGTACAAACATGTACGAATTATGTTAGTTACAGATTTTTTTTTTCTTTATTCTTTTGTTTGTTTCTTATAAACTGTATACATCTAACTCTCTCCAAAATGGTTGGAGTTCTGTACGGTGTTGTTGTGTTACCACTTCTCAAGCTGAAACTGTGTCTTTTCTTTTTGTGGGGTAGTGGGGGATCCTAGAAAATTCTTCAAGTGCTATTTAGGTTTTTTTATATGGACGGTACCTTTAGAGTTAGGCATACCTGATTGACCCCCTTTTGCAGGCCCAACTGCTTTTCCATCACCAAGTCATTGGAGAAAAAGTTAACTACATTGAACTATTAAGCATTTGTAGTGTCTTTGAAGTTAGGAACTCAGCTTCAAAATGGCCAAAGTAAAACCTCTGATCTCCTTGGCGATGCTCTATGTCTGTTGAATTTTGTTTGCAACATTACTGCTTTCTTAAACTTGTTTTTGCTCTCAAATTATTTTGCCGAGCTGACTTAGTCCGTAAATAGTTTTCATTTTTATGCAATATTTATGGTTTTCTCCTTTTGTTGTTGTATCTGCATCCATAAGCTTGTAACAAAGCTGGCTAGATGTAAGTGCGAATGTGAGATGAGTATCCTATGAAGTTTAGCATCATAATTGTAGTTATGATTTATGATTTACTTTGGCATCTTTTTTCTTGATAAATCATTTAGTAATGACTGATGAACTTTAATTTCTTTCTATATGCATTATTAGTTGTTCTGCGTGGCATGACTCGTCTATAAATTTATTTCTGTTCTCTTAACCATTTCAACATAGACCATAGTAGCAGCGTGATACTAAAACTTGATTAGACAATATTAAAATGTTGAAAAGATTTTTGACACGACATAAGGTTATCTCTTAGGTATGCATCTGAAACATATTCCAGTGAACATGTAAAATTAGACCATCTAGCATGGAGGTAAACTTTCAATGTTTCTGTTTTTTTTTTTTTTTTTTTGCATTCAAGACACTTACTTAATCGATTGCATTGCTATTGCCATGCCCTGTTCATTTCATCTGATTTGTGGCTTTGGCAAGCAAATTTTCCCATAGTTGTCAATAAAAAATGGCAGTGCTAAGCAGCCAGCCCAAAAAATGTTGTAGACTTCTAGCAGGATAACCAACTGCTATATCACATATAATGGAAAGAAAATATGTAATGCATACTCTACAGATATAAATGTTCAAAAATCTGAAGTTACCCAAAATTAAAGGCATATCATCATCAATAATCAATTGTAACAGTCATGGCACACAGTCACCATCAAAGTTATAATTAACAAGTTAATAACAACAATATGCTGAACGACAAGGCTGGCTGCTGTATTAGGCTGGTTGTGACTGAGTTGATGCCATGGCTCCACCGAATTGGTGTTGGAATTAATAATTAACAGAAAAATGTTTCAAATTAATTTCTTGTTATGTTGTGACTGAGATGATGCCATCACTACAATGCTATTCCGCTATAGCTCACTATTATATACTCTGGTATTTCCATTATAAATTTGAGGTTTAAGATCATATTACGAAGTTATCTATTCCTCTAGAATGTTTCCAATTGAACTTCATTGATCTTTTTCTCGACTTCTCTGTATGGTGAAAAACTACTGATTAATGAAATTTTTGTGTTGCATGACTTTGTGGTTGTTGTCCAATTTGAATTAATAAGATTCTCAACTCATAGTCACAGGAATCATGATATCGAATTTTATAGGACTTCCAAACTAAAGAGTTTCATGTTTTTTGTTACATCCAACATCACAACAAATAAAATTATGGGATGTGTGAAAAGATTACCTGCAACTTGCCTGTATTTTTGTTTGAATCCTAACTTTATCATAAACTATTCTCCTCACTCTTGCATCTTTTGGTGCATCAGGAGGATTTTCATATTGGGATAGTTGTTGAATTATATCAAGTAATACTTTTGTACAGTCTTGTGGTGGATAGAAGCTGCGACTTCATGTATTTTTGCTTATGATCTAATTGTTTCAATTGCTCCTTTTTTCTATGAAAGTAAGCAAGATGTCATTTAGGATGTTATGTATTCTAGTTTGGTTCATGCTAAAACACGGAATGTTAGAAAAGTTGATAATATGCTGATTTCTTTTGGAATTAAAGTTTATCTTTGATAGGAATTTCACGTGTACATTGTATCAGGAGTGTTGGCTTGCAGTTCTTGTTTTGATCCTACCACACTGTATACCACAGATTCTTTGGTGCTTTATTCAAGAGATTTTATACCACATCAGCTATGACATTTAACATAATTAAAGTGTGAGATATAGTGATAATCCACATAGGGTAGATGGTTCACATTAAATGTTACAAAGCAAGAAATTTCTGTTGCTTCAGGGTCACCTAGGGGTTCTTCCTTATTTGTATGTTTTTCTTGCCTTGTCCTTGATGTAAAGTTTCCTGCTTTGTTAGCGGGCCTTTTCAATCAAAAAAGTACCTCAACGGCCCTAATTCTGGGTCCACTTTCTAAAATGCCATTGTTTATTCGCATTCACTTTTACTGTCTGCGCTTTTTAATAGTCAACTTGCAATAACTTGTCTGGGTGTCTGTTTTTCAGGATATGTGCAGAAGATAACAGCTCGCAAAGATATTGATTTAATGGAGGATTTGGATAATGGAAAACCACCATGATGATAGATGTTCCACTATTTATCCCTCCCCCAGTTTTTTATTTTTCTTTTGTTCCCTTTCGCCGCCTCGGGAATCCATACTGTATTCATATTGATGAGTTTATTCTTCCATGATTTTTACTCAAATTACTCGTGTAAATCAACATTGTTACGATTAGAGAGACTTGTAAAGACTGTAATACCCCCTTCTTCTCTCCGCAAAGAAATAACTGGAAAAGAAAAATCCTCAAGAAGGAAAATAGGAAAGCATACGTTTTAGCAAAGAATGTATTCTTATTCATAAATTCTGATTATCTTTTGACACACTATTCTTTTTATATCCTACATTTCTATTTAGCATCTCAGTTTCGTGGTCTTCCAGAAACTGATAAGGAATAATTGATATCTTAAGATTGGCATGTTATACAGAGATATCACCACCTTTTCCATCACTCATTAATATAAAAAGACAGTAGTGTTCCTTTTCCATCTCAATTGAAAACTGAATAGGCTCAGGTATAAAATGTCATCTACAAGTTTCCTTGATTTCAAATACAACCTCTCCAAGAGAAAGTACTTGAGGAAGCCATCACGTATGTTGTCAAGGGACAGGCAAAACTCTGGACCGAAAAACAGTTTTCAACCTAGTGTAGATGAGATGAAGATGGTGTTTGACAAATTTGATTCCAATAAAGATGGGAAAATATCTCAACAGGAATACAAAGCCACCCTGAAATCTCTAGGCATAGGGAAATCGGTTCATGAAGTGCCAGATATTTTTCGGGTGGTCGATTTGGATGGAGATGGATTCATCAATTTTGAAGAATTTATGGAGGCTCAGAGGAAGGGTGGTGGTGTTAGGTCTTTGGATATACAGAGTGCATTTAGAACATTTGATAAGAATGGTGATGGGAAAATAAGTGCTGAAGAAGTTAAAGAAATGTTGTGGAAGCTGGAAGAAAGGTGCAGCCTTGAGGAGTGCAGGCGAATGGTGAGAGCAGTGGACACTGATGGAGATGGCATGGTTGACATGAACGAGTTTGTGGCCATGATGACTCAATCCATGAGACATGTTTGAATGCTTATGTTATGTCTATGTTTCTTGAGGTTGCCTTTAGGTGCACTTCAATGAAAGCCGTTGGTGTTGTGTTTTATTTATTTGCTCAATGAAGCTGGATTGTGAAATCAGTGGTTCAATACAACTGTATTAGTAGTCTCACAATAATTTCATCATTTTATATTGATTTTCATGCAAATTCAAAAAAAATATATAAATAAAACGAGAATAATATTTTTACTAAATCATCTTTATTAATTAAAGTATTTATTATTATCATAAATACAAAATAAAAAATATTCAATTTAAGAATAGTGCAATTACTAGCAATATTACATGTATAATTGAAAAAATATAATTAATATCACATATTGAAAGTGACAATCATTTTTAAAACTTGTTTTGCAAATAAATCCACCTTAAAAGGAAAATAGACCGCTAAAGTTCTTGTAATAAATAATATCAACAGTATAAAAACATCCTTGGTTTCAATTTCTACCTTTCTTATTTCTTTAAAACATGTGAATAAATCTCCTGCAAGACAAAATTTAGACTAGAACATCCAATCAATGTGGTCTAATTCTATTAATGCTTAAAAGTCTTTTGATATTTTAATAATAATCAAAAATATTATTTTTAATTCAATAAGTTAAATTTTAAAGAATAAAATATTTCCTTAACATTATCAAATTGATATCTATTAAGTTATGTCTCAATAATAAAAAAAAAATAGAAAAATCGTTAACTTATATTTTTAATTTTCGTTTTAGGTTTTTTTGGTTTCCAAAGGCACCTTTCAGGCTTGGAACAATTGCAAAGTTTGACTAACTACTTTTTTATCACAGCCAGCCATGCTCTTATACAATATTCTATAGACCCGTTCCTTTATACATTATTAAATGAACAACAAGGATTGGTTATGCATCGTTGCACCACTAAAACAAGTTGTGCGGCTTAAAATTCTGCCTACGAATATTGCTTTAAGAAAAGAAACAAATGACTTATTTGTTAGAGATGCACCTTCACATTCACAAATTAGTACCCTATTCTAAAAGAATGGTACCTCGTACTTATCTGTAGTGTCACGTCTCAAAAATTTAACCAAAAAACTGTTTAAATAATGTATTATATTTTAAATATAATTATTTTATGTAATATTTTAATATTTTTTATTTAGTATTTTATTTAATTTTATTATAAAAATTTAAATAAATTTTTGTAAAAAAAGATAATATTATTTATTTAAAATTAAATGTTAAAAAAAAAACTGAAAATTATACTAAGTGTAAGTAAATTTTCACAAAAATTATTTTTAAAAATGTAAAATAAAAAGCACTTTTTAGAATCTTAAATAATAGGACCCAATATTTTATTTCCTCCCGTGTACACAGACTATAGAAATACTTGGCCACTAAATGTTAATGGAAAAAATGGAGGAAGTGATAAATGAAGAAGATTCCTCCACATAGATATGAAGTTTCAAGCGATGTTCCTAAACATATTTTCAAAAGCAAACTTGTTACATGTTTGCATTGATCAAAACGGATATGAAGATATATCAGTGAGTAAAAAAAAGGAGGGAATAGTGCTGATATCTGAACATGAAGCAAATACATTTTAAATCACTGCTTACTACATAATTAGTCTTCTTCCCTAACAGTATTCTTGCTATTGTGGGATTTGGAGTAATGATTCAATCACCAATAATCCCCACAAGAGCATTTCCCATCCTTGAAATGATGGAACCTTTTGTTATCTCTGACAATCAATTCCCTACCTACAATCCTAGACATGATCTTAATGGCATTGTGACAGTCACCACAGACACGTAGGTTCTTGATAATCCTAAGAGGTGTTCTAGGTGGAGTACTAATAAGACCATAGGCAATTGCTAGACGTTCACTGTGGTAGAGCAACGCCTGCTCCTTTGCTTCCTGATCAATGTCATGAAGAACGTATCTTGTATCAGGAACATAGCCTGCTTCTTTCATTCCACTCAAAGCCTTCAACTTCTCATCATCCTTGTAAAGAGTGGGATTCTTATACTCAATGATTCTGTTCCTGCCTTCGAGCATGCTAATGGCAGAATACTTTTTCGGGGGCGGCGTAGGGATCTTATTAGCAACAGCCTTTGATGGGTCAAGTCTAACAATCAACTCCTCAACATGGTCTTCAAGATCAATATCTCCATGAATTCGAGCATAACTCTTGAGGGTCTCCAACACTGTTACTGTTGGCCCAAATGGCAACTTCTCAATAAACTCCTCAGCTTCTTTGAGGTATCCAGATTGTCCAAGAACATCCAAAAGCCCCATGTAGTGCTCAACCCCTGGTTCAATTCCATACTTGCTTTTCATGGATTCAAAATGTAGGTAAGCATCCTCCACAGCCTCTGCACTGCCACAAGCCGATAACACTGCAAGCAAAGTCTCCGAAGTTATCTCCAAACCCAGCTCATTCATATGCTCAAATAACTGCAACGCCTCATCTCCCATTGTACTATTTGCGTATCCACGAATCATCATGTGCCAAGAATCCATGTTTCTGTTAGGCATATGATCAAACACTCTACGTGCATCAGTCATACTTTTACAATTCCCATACATCTCAATGACCTGGTTATGCAACTTGAAATCACTCCTAAAAGTAGATTGTAAAAAGTAATCATGCACTTTCTTAGCATCCTCAATTGATTTGGATTTGCCACAAAAATCAAACAGAAGATCAAAGCAACTAGCATCAGCTTTAACACCTTTTTCCATCAATTCAAGCGCCTCTTTAACCTTTCCCTCACGACAAAAACGTGTCAAATCAACAATAGAAGGAGGCTGAGCTTGTTCTTGAACAGAGGCTCGTTCGTTCAACTGATTAGGGTTTTGAAATTGGTTGTTGGGGTTTTCAAATTGGTCGGGGTTACCACTTGGTGACGTTTGGGAGTTCCACTTATTCGGGTTGTTCCACCGATTGGGACTATTGGGTTGTTGAAAGTTGGGATTTTGAGAAGGGGATTGACGGAAGTTGGAATTTTGAGGAGGTGGTTGCCGGAAGTTGGGGTTTTGAGGAGGTGGTGGCCGGAAGTTGGAGTTAGGAGGAGGTGGTGGTGGATTTTGAGGGTTCCATCCCTGTTGAGGAAAACGAGAAGGGGCATTATTGGTATTTTGAGGAAAGTGATTGGGATTGTTGAAATATTGAGGAGGAGGATGAAAGGGTGTGTGATCCGAGTGTGGTTGTTGAGACTGGGGAGGGAATCTACCGTACTGATTTGGAATAGCAGAGGTACTTAGGGTTCTGCACAAGTTATTGCCATAGAAATAGTTTGTTCGTAGATTCAAAGAGAAAGAGGAAGAGAGCATTGTGGTTCGTGCGCGTTGAATCAATGGAAGCATTGTGGTTCTTCTTTACGGGTGTGATGAATTGCAGTAACAGGGTGGAATGGTATTTTGCTTTTAGATTGATGATACAAAATATGGACCGCTCCTCTTTTTGGGCCACGGGTTTTTGCACCCCCATGTTTTTTATACACCCCTCTGTTCAGTGTATTGTTTTTCCATGTTGCAGTTGGTTGATGTAATATGTGTTTCATATTATTTTAGTCTTTATGAGTTTCATATAGGAGAGGAAATTAAATATTTTAGAGACTAAAATAAACAGCAAAAGATAAAAACATAAATTATATATTTATAAAGACTAAAAATAAAATAAATAATACTGACTAAAAGTAAAAATTGTATATTTACATGAACAAAAATCATATCTAAACTTCAAATTTATATTTTGAAAATGAATAACGTGTTTTATTTAATAATGTCAATATCCTTTTTCACTTTTATTGTTTTTGTTGACATAACAAGATGTAAACAGCTGGGTGTTATAAGGCAATTAGTTGAATTGGTGAGACCAAAGAAACTTTTCGGATTCTGACTGATAAGGCTAATTGGAACTCGAGTAGATCTCTAATTAACTGACAGAGTTTGATATAATGCTGATGATATCAGACAAATATTTTCATTCTTTAAAAATACAAAAACCACTCAAACCAAGCAGCAAACAGAATATAAAAATTGAAACAACAATAGTTCCCATGGCTAGTAAAAAGGGCTCCTAAATTTGAATTTCACTTTTCATCTTGTCATAGCTGGTGAAATTATAGGTGGTGCTACTGTAACGGTTTGCCTCTGTCTTTCCATGTTTGCTTCCCACCCTATATTTCAATTTCAATTCATTGCCAATAATAAGTCAACGGTCAAACTAAAACCATATAGTGTCAGAAAAATTCACTAAAACTCTCACTACTGACTACATTGTAATTTGTATAAACCACTAGTCACAAATGTTATTTGTAGTATCTAGCCTTCAATATATAAAAAATTAAGTTGGAAATTAGACAAAAAAAGAAGAAAGCATAGATCATAAATTTAATGTGATAATTTCACTATGACAGTATATGGAATGAAAGTATTTAAAGAAAGAAGGAATTACCTATACTCAAGTCAAATCCACGGTTTTTGAGCTCTCTATATTCCTGACATAGAGCACAAGTTTCACAACAGAAATGAACTAAACAATCCATACAAGGTGCCTCTGGCAAATCATATTGTGCCCTCAATTTGGAACGATAATAACATGAATATAAACATGCAAGTCCTGTCATAGCCATTAGACTCCCATAAATTGTTCCATCACAAGTGCAAGCTGCATATATCAAAAACAAAAACACCAAACTTATATATAACTAATTCTACATATACTAATATAACTAAATAGCTTGTGTGTTTAAATTTAAAAAAACTTACTTGAATTGCCTTTATCTACTATCTCTGCTATTAGTCCAAAAGTAATACAAGGGCAGAAGGAAGTGACCAAACCTTACAAAAAATAATAACAATAATAATTAATCATAAAATAAACCTTAGATAGATGAATCTACAATATGATTTAAAGGTTCTTACAGATTCCAGGATCATCAAGACAACGGCAAAGACCGGTCGACCATTGATGTGCCCTTGGGGCGGTCCTTGAATTGGTTGTGATATATGGAGGAGCATAAGGTTGTGGTTGTGGTATGCCATAATAACTTGGCAACATTCCTTGTAAAACATAGCCTTGATGAGGAGGAGGAGGAGGATGGCTTTGACCTGCATATGGATCTGTTTCATTTACAGTAGGATACATGTTAATTGTGGAATTAATTAATGCTCTTTACCCAACACAAACTTTTATTATCTTACTATATATATATATAAATTGGAGCAGGGTATTCCACATTAATGTAATTTGTAATTACTAGGAAAAACCATTTTCAGTCTGATAAGTTTTATATAATAATCAGTACTAGTTGCAAAGTATAATTTATATGTGTTTGAATATCAGTATATAAATAAATGTTAAATAGTAATACATGACTCATGACCACTGATTTAAGGAAAAAATAATCATGTAACATGTGATCTTCAGTTTTGAAAATCTTACTGCCAAAGGATAGGAACAGAAGACAAATAGCAATCACCTTGCAATTTCTAAACTTAATTTGTTCAAGATTACAAGCTGACTACAGAATAATTAATTGTTTGTAATGATGTAAGCTGAAACCAATGATTATTTTGCAACGGTTTAATTAATCTGACAAGTATTTGTAATTAATTATCTTGAATAACAGGTCAATGTAAATCACTAAGAGACCTTCTTACAACTTACAAGTATTAATTTAGGCTATTGCTAGTCAGTGTCTTAAGTTTCAATAAACAAATTAATTATAAAAAAAAAAATTAAGTATTTCAATTTACAACATGTTGAATGTAAAATTTTTAACGAAGACTTGCTATTTTAGACTCATTAAAAATAGTTCATTTGCATTTGCCTTAATTTATGAAACAAGATGTTACATATTTTAAATGTATAAAACTGAAATCTTATACTAATACTAATTCTGTGAATAAACAAATGTTGTAATTTATCATATTATTTTATTTTATGTTCAACGACAAAAAAATATATATATAATATCTTCAACATGTAGACGAATTAGTACAAAATAATGTAAATAAATGAATAAAACGACATTACAAAGGATATAAAACCCAAAATATTTGGTTCCGTAGACTAATGCAATGTCTAGTTTGTAACCTTCATTTTGGTGTGATGGTATTAGAGGAATAAAAAAAAAAAAAAAAAAGCTCAACTTAGCTCATTTTAGAAATATTCTTTTAATTTGCTTGTGGAGGATTTCTTGGTTTAGTTTACTCTTGAGTCTTTTTTTAATTGAGTATATGATGGAAATTTTAATAGATTAACGAGAAATGAAAAATGCTTACCTGTCATTGTCGTAGGATCCATTAGTTAGAGAAGAAAGGTTGTGAGAGGATATTGTCCTCGAATTCAGTGACTAGGGTTAGACCGATCTATTACACATATTTTAGTAGGCTAATTAAAAGAACATCTCAAACTATCGCATGATTTATATTATGTTATATAGTCCAAAGTACAATATTCGTTTTTAATATATAATGAATGCATAAGATTATTTAGATAATTGATATTAATTTATTTTATAATATCTAATTAATGCTTAACATTTAATTGATATTAATATTTATATTTTAATTGATTAATTTAAAGTTATTTATAAAATTAAACAATTTTTTAACTTCAGTGATCTTTAATTGATTATTAAAATATGATGATTATAAGAGCCAAAATATCAATAAATTATAAAAGAATTTATCGAAGTAGTGTAAGAAATACAAACTTTAACATTGCAAAATTAAAATCCCAGGGAGAAAAAAAATTATATAGGGAAACGTTAGAATATTACGACAGGTATTTGCAATAAAGTGAAGAATAATATGTGACATTTAATAAATACAAATTGTAACTACTCAATTTCATAAATATGGTCAATCAATTTCTAATTAATCAAAACTTCTATATTTATATATTCTTCTATTTCTTATACAAATCATTTATATCAAATAACACTACTCAATTACATATGTCAAATACCAACCTATACATTAAACATAAGGATAATGTATATGGATTATCATAATTTAATTAAGAAATATGTAATATAAAAAAGGTTAAAACATCTAAAATAATATAAAAAAATATAATTATAATTATAAAATTTCTATTATACATTTCCCATAATAATAATAAAGTAATTAAATATAATAGTTTGAACTCCCATTAATCTAACATATCAAATGACTTAACCAAATCCATATTGGCGACTGCATGCTTCTAAAAAGCAACAATAGTTAAGCCTATGATCATTGGCTCAGCCAATAAATTCTCTATATTTCTGTAGCAATATGTTCAATTCGATTTTAAAATTCAAAAAAAAGTCTCAAGACAAATAGATATTTAATGTCAAAATATTTTGAGAATGAAAAGTTCTTAGAGATGGTTAATTCAATGGAGGGATGAGGATTAAAAGTGTATTTGGTTCGAGGGGAAGGGATAAATTAAGTGTATTTAGTCACCGATCTCTTAAAAAGTATAGAAATATCCAACATAAACATTGTGAGAGTATGTCACAAATGGCCTAGATTTACTTTCAAGAACTTTGAAATGAATGATTAAGTTCTTAAACAACATAACTTGATAAGTAGTCTCAAAGCAAATGACTTCCTCTGCTTCCATAGTAGAGATAGAGATAGTTGTAAAAGTCTCTTTGACACTCTTCCAAAAATAGTTCATTCTGCCATCATAAAAATTAAGCCTTAAGTAAACTTTTGATTATCAAGGCAACCTAAAAAATCAAAATAACCAATGACTTTAAGTTGATCAAACTTCTTGTAGATCAATATAATATTTGGTTATATGTAAATATGATATGATTTTTTGAACAAGGTAAGTATATGAGGTTTTCTCCATTTCAGCCATCTTTTTAAGCAAAATATGCATATAGTCCTTTATATTTAACCCAACTTTTGTTTAAGTTCTTTAAATTTATGTTATCATGATATAATTCTTTAAGTTACATTATATTTACAACATTAGTCATTTATTTTAATTTCGACAATAATCGGTTCAACTAAAAAAATTTATCATTAGAAACTCTATCAAATATTGCAACAATATAACATTCATACTAATATTTTATCAAATATTCATCAAATCTTATAAAATATCTATATTTATTAATTTTATCTACAATAATTTAATCACATGTATAGCCTTAAAAATAAAGTAATAAAAGTCTATTTATATAATCAATATTTGTAACTTCCTTCATGTGCAAAATAGTTTGGAGAGTCAATTTGTTGCGACGTTTTGAATATATCTTAACATTTCATGACAGTAATTCAAAAAAAAAAATTAAACTTAAATGATCATGTGCATAATTTAATATATTTTAAAAGTTAATGATACAAATTGAATGTAATTTAAATGATCGAATTCAAAAAAAAAATTGAAAACTTTAACAAAAATTAAATTATAAATAAATAACTATAGATATATTTTTATCTTTTTTTAACATTTTAAAGACGCTGAAATTTAGAGAGTTCATCACTTATTGAATGGATATAGTGCATAAAGAGCACAAAAAGATATTAAAATGCTCGAGGATCTTTTCAATATATCCTCTTCGAGACATTCCAAGAACATTACGTGAGCTATCATGAAAATTTTGTATTGTCGTGTTTTATATAGTTCTAGTCAAGGATGATTAGAGTTACCAAAAATGTAGTTCTTACTGTTTATATTGTTATTAAGTTAGTCTCTCCAGCCACATTCTCGTTACTTGATGACGGGTCAAAATGGAGAGATATGACACAAAACATTGTCATGAACCATCACCAACTCGTGAAAATGACACATGTGACGAGTTGGGGTGAGAATAGTTCAAACTAGATTAAAATTTAAAAGATTTGAGTTTGATTACGATTAATTTTTTAGGTCTAAGTTTGACCTATGACTTATTATAAGTTTTTTTATTTTTCGGCTGACTTGATATTTTTAAAAGTTTTGTCTGATTTGAAAGTCTATTTAAAATCTTTGTTCACATGAAAATATTTAAATGTTATATTTTATATTTTTTTTAAATAAGTTAAACTATGTTTTATATAAAATAAAATCTGAAACAAACACTCTTTAAACCCTAAAAAATAATTTTTTTATTTCAAATGATATTTTTTTCTTTCTGAAATAAATGCACTCATTATTACCTCTCAAACAAATATAAAACGACTACTGAGTGATTAGCTAATTGAACGACTATCGAATATAGAACGACTAATAAGTGATTGTCTAACATTAGTAAATAATAAAATATATATAAGTCGGTCTCTCAAACCTAATACATTTTTTTATAAGTCTAAGTCTGACCTATTTAAATAAACAGTCTTTAATAATAGTCCGAGTCTAACATTTTTATTAAATAAGTCAAACCAGACTATAAGTAGATCAGACTATAAGCCCCTAATGGACATCTTAGCATATTCCCAACCCTAATGACATATAATTTTAGATGTAATTACAAAGTCAGAGTTATATTTAACAAAATGATTCATTACCATTGCACCACTTTGCATTTTAATTTATTGAGTAAAATTTTTTTTATATATAATAGACATAATTCATAAATATTATTGTAACTATGACTATCTATAAAATAAAAAAACTTTGAGGTGGTTAAGAACATCCGCCGCTTGGATATAGGTACATAAGCCCATAAAATAATACTTTAAAGGTGGCCTAAGTTTGTTAAAAAAAAATGCCTTATGTAAATAATGCTAGTAGAAAGAATACATAGCAAAAACAAAAAATAATAGGAAAATTTTTTTTACCTCCTAGAAAGTACAGAGTTGAACAAATTCCTATCTTCAATTGTTCTATGATTCACCTCAAGTTAGATAAGGCTTACTCAGAAAGAATGTACACAACATAAAAAGTTAGGAAAATAATTGGTGAATGAGAAGTTAGAAAAATACTTCTATATAACTACTAGTATCAATTTCAATAGTTTCAGCTCTTATACTTATTGCTTTGCAGCTATTCAAATTGGTGGTACTATTTTGAATATTTTAAACTGAGCCGAATGAAATTGAGTAAAGTGGAAAAGAGGAGAATAGAATGGAATAAAATATTTAATTTATTGTTTAGTTATTTGACGACAAAATGAAAAATAAAAAATTGAATTTCATCTCTTACACCTTTAATTAGAGTGAAAAAAAAAAATCAATGAAGATGGTAGAATGAAATGAAATGGATTTGATCATTCTCTTCTTCATTCCACCCATTTTTAAAATATCTAAACAATAGAACTTTATTAATTACCAAATCATTCCACTCTATTCCATCGTCCAAATAAAAGCCTAAGCCTTATCCTACTAGTATCATTAAAAAAACTATTTGCATCACTTTTGACGTTAAAAATTTATGCTTTAAAAAATATATATCTTAATTGCAACACTATAAAATTATAAAGTCAATAATGAATAGAATTGTCAATAATGAATAAAATTGTCAATAATAGATAGAATTTGCTGCATAGAACAAATATATATATATATATATATATATATATATATATATAATATTATGATGTTACAAATTTAAAAAGAACCTAATAAAAGAGACGAATCTGAATCGAATTTAATTTATATTTAAGGATTGTGGTATGTAATAGCAAAATAAAACCAATGATAGAGTGAGGCATAAGAAAGCAACCTTAACTTAGTTAACTGCATTACCTTATAAACGGGCTTGTATAAACCTCTCTGAGATTGTATCATGGGCTTTCATGTGATTGTTATTTTATGAAAATTTCTTTTCCCACCTCTATCTCTCTTAGAAAGTTCTTAAATTCTGTTCAAATTAACTAATTGATGAGTGGAAGAAGAAGTATATTTAATTTATATGTTAAAAGCAAGAAATATTGTTTTCTCCTCTCCAATTCTCTTCAAAAATTCTCAAATATTATTTGGATTAGTTAATTCAAAGATATATTTTATACGCTCGGATTGACAAAACTATATATTTTGTATATTTGATAACATTAAAGGTGAGAAAAGAAACATCTTCAAAGTAAAGTATGAGATTCAATTTATCACCTTAATGAATTTAATTATT
>JBBPBT010000938.1:2080336-2099575 GCA_037974875.1 Cicer bijugum | reverse complement strand
ATCCATTCACACGACAACTAAATATTATTAACTACGAAATCACTAAGTTGTATTTTAAAATTGTAAGTGTCAATTAATTTATAATTTTTTAAATTTATAAAATATTAAATTGTTCTATTAAATTGTTCTATTAAATTGTTCTATTAAATTGTTTACCATCAATCAAAATGTTTTTGAAATTTTATTACTCGTAGATAAAAATATCTCTAAAATGATTAAAAAATATATTTGATCTAATTTTAAACAATTTAAAAGAATAATTTAATATTTTATAAATTTTAAATTGATCGATGCTTAATAGTGGTTTACTCTATTATTAACCTTAAAAGGGCAAAATAAAACAAAAATCCCCTGCATTGACCGATATTGATTAAACTGAAGTAAACTAAATAAATTTGAGGATATATAGGCGATGAGTTGAACCTAAACTACAAGTTTTATTAATAATTATCTATTAAAGCTGTCAAATATTTTGTTCTTGCAGCACTGAACACATGCGAGCTATAATTTTTTAGCTCTCATAGTATCATTGGTTACTGTTTTTGTCATGGTATGTTTTGAGGTTATAGATTCTACCTCTTCTGTCAAGGCTTGCATGTGTTTTTCCAAAATTATATATATATCACGTTATGTATCAGTTTTTCTTTTACATGTTAAGAAAGTTTATTAGTATATCTTAACTTTACATCAAAATAATTTGATCTGTAATTTTGTTAAAATAGCTTACAGTTATGATACATAAATATATCAAACAAGATTATGAGTTGTTCTTTTTTTGGTCAGCATAGAATCAATTTTATATTTCCACTGGACAAACAGCTATTTAAAGACTAGCTAGCTTCCAGAAATATATGAAACAGTGGAAAAATGACCATATAATTACTTCTGATAGCATATTCCTAGAGAGGCTACTGTATTACGTTTTGAGGAAGATGCATGCATGCCATGCTATTAAAAAGAAAAAAAAAAGGAGGTTTCTCGATCTGACATAGTAAAATGAGCCTCGAGCGTTGAGTTGAGTGTGTATTAGATTAGAATAATGAGAACTAAAAGCATCATTTATTGGATTACAAGAGACAAGTTTTGCTAACTGTATAGGAGACCAAAAAGGGGACAGGCTCACAGGCCTAACTTAATTTAATTTCTCCCATTAAATCTTAAGCTAACATTAGTCTCCAAAGTGGGATTCGACCATTTGTCTCAATTGCCAAGCAAATATATATAGGAAACTCCAAGTCCACACTAATTAAGGATATATATATATATATATATATATATATAGGAGGATTTCATGTGAAGGACACTAATTAGTACACGTGAAGGTCAATACTTACTTCAATTAAAAGAATCTTTTCCTAGTAAATTATTATTAGTCTACCATTATTTAATTTATATACACATTTTCTTTCTTTTTTGTACTTTCATCTGGCTTTTCCAATAGGTGAAAAGAACAGAACAATAAAAATACACGCTACTTGTAATTGTGTACATTATTAAATAACATGACCCAACTCATATGTTACTTCAAAGACAATGACTATCCAGTATATGATGTTCACTTATTTTCTTAATTTCCCCCTATTTACTTACAAATGCTAGAAATCATTATTTCCCATTAAATGTATTAAGTCTTTTATTTTTACTCAATAAGACATTGCTGCAGTATATATGTGCCTAGAGTATTGAACATAAAAAAATAATGGCGTCATATATGATTTGCATTTTTAAGAGATTCATTCATTGCATGTCTTGAACAGTAAGTGCAGAACGCATCCATTCACAAGCGTATAAATAATAGGAAGCTTTAGTGAATCAGTCACTATAGTCAAAAATCATCGGCAAATAATGTCGTTACCCCTTTGTCAAGCATCATTTTTGTCTCAAATAAGATAAGAGCAAACACAATTTAAAAATTAATTTAGAGAATCATATTTATTAAGTTCTAATGGGATCACAACTACCAATTTGATGCTGCACGATTGATAGATACTTGACACAGTTTCTTAACGTTAATAAGTTAGTTTATAAGTTTATTGGATGAATTTGGTAATCAAGTTTTTTTTTTACCAATTTATAATTAACTCTCGCATCTTCTTCTCTTCTTAGTGTTGTTACTTCTGCTTTTTTTTTCCTACAGAATTATACTATTCCTTCTACATGACATTGTACTATTACTTGAAGAATTAATATCTAGGTTCTAGTCGAGATTTTTTAACGTAGTTAGACTTTCAAGTGTTTTTAACGAAACATACAAATTAGAAAAATTACAAGTATACATTTAACGGAACATACAAGTTTCCTACGGTAAGTATTTTTAACTTTCAAGTGTTTTTAACGGAACATATAAATATACATTGCATATTTAACTCTTATAAAAGAAAATTAGTAATATTAAGATTAAGATTATTATTCCAAGACAAATGAATAGTAATATTAAGATTAGATTTAAAAAAATGCATTTAATAATTTGAAATAGACTTATATTTAGAGACTTCTTTTTTTCCGTTGGGTGATTATAATTAGGGTGGCAGGGAATATATAAAATAGAAAAAGTAGAAGATAATATGTATAAAGAATTGACTTTCATATATCATTATATTTTGTTACAATTAGTCAATATTATAATTAGAGGACACCTCTACTTTTTTTTTATGTTGATTCAACACCTCATTTTCTTTTTATTTCTCTCTTCCTATTACATTACTTACATATCATATCACTTTCTCCCTCAAGGTGTAAAAGAGGTGTGTGGATAATTTTTCAATATTATATCCCTAAAGAAGGTCAAGAATTGCAAAAGCAGCGGGTAAACAAATTTGAAGAAAAATGTGAAGACCCACATTCCTAGCATAAAATGACAAATCTAAGTAACATGTTATGTCCACTAATTAAAAAAAACACACATAATGTATCATCACTATCATTATATAAAAGCCAAACATCTGCATGTGGAAACTAACCCTTGAAAGTGATCAAACAAAATTAAGATATAATATAAGTTTTACCACTGTGTCAATATATATTCATCAATAAGCATCAAGTTCTATAGTGCACGAGCATTAATTTAACCATGGACCCAAGAATCTCCTTCTCCAATGATTTTGTGGTTGGACAACAAGCAATCATCAAACATGAAAACATATACAGAGAAGCTCCTGTGTCTTCGGATTTCGAATTCTCTGTCAAGAACTATTCTATGATATCAGCAGATCAAGTCTTTTTTCAAGGCATGCTGTTGCCTCTGAGTAGTGAACGCTCCAAGAAGGTAACTTTAAGAGATGAACTACTTAATAATGATGATTCACCAAAATGGTCAAAGAGTTTAAGCCGGTGGAAGGAAAGATTAGGCCTAAAGAGAGGTGCACCTAAGAAAGATAAGAATAAGAATGATCATGTGTTTCTGCAGAAATCTGTAGGCAACCAAAAAGGGCCTGGTTTTGTACAAGGAGAAACAACTGTTAACAAAGACAATATGGTAAGATGTCCATCAATTCGTCTTATCTAATTGTTTTTCATAGCTTGTTCAGTACTGTATGTTTGGATTGGTGGTATCAGATGAAATGAAGTATATAATAGTCTAGTTAGATTTTAAAATATGAATGTTACCTCGTTTGATTTCACACTATACCAGCAATTCAATCATTATAGTACATTGCATGTTCTTGACATTTACATATCCCTTTCTTGTCACAGGAATTGTTCTGTGAAGGAGGTGTAAGTAGCAGAGGTAAGTGAATTCCACAGGAACTGCATCCTTTGTCTAGGAGGGTTGACATTCTACTAATATCTAAAGGAATTAAGTGTTAGAATTTTAACTGACTTGTTTTTGAGCAAGTTAAATTTAACCTATGTAGTAGAAAGAAAGTTCCGCAGGGTATTATATATTATCTTTGTACAAAAATTTGTGGTTTTTCAATGCGTTTGACGGATCCAGTAGTTGTGGCTTTTGTTAGAGATATATAGTGATTATAGCTAGTTGTTAAATGTTCTAGTTGGTTGTCAAGTATCTTCTTCACCTTCTACTTCTAAGCAAGTTATTATCTTTTGTATTATTTGCTTTTTCATATTATATCTTAAGTGAGTTTCTTTCTCTTTTACTTAATTTTTAAGAAAAAAAAAGTAAAATGTGAAGATCAAGTGTGAATAATCACTATACTACCCACCATCACTCCTTGCATGACTACACCATAACAACAGCACTATCAATAGGCAATACATTGGGACAAAAAGATTTTTCGATGACAGATAGCTGGAGAGGTCGAGTGACAAAGGGTCCAAGAGACAATGAGGATGGGATATCATTCTGTCTCAGTATTAAACAAATAAACTGATAATTCAAAAAAAAATATTAAGCATCCAATGGTGCGTTTTAAGGGGAAAATAATATGCGCATATCTAAAATCCGCTTTAAATCTTCATTTATTTACATTAAAGAAAAAATTAATATAACTTATTCATATTAAATAAAGTATATGAGAGTAATGGTAGTGTACGGTCACCGCAAACAGTTTTACACTACCAAACAATATAAACAACAAAGAGTCATTAATTTTATAGTTTTTAATAGATTGAAGTATCATTAGTACCATTCATTGTCCATGTAAAATTGGTTTAAGTGTATATTCATCTTTGGAGAAGAAAATAAATTTTGAAAATTATAATGAAAGATAGTGGGTAATTTAAGGATAGGATAAGGAATGGGGAAAAACAGGTGGCATTTATCATGGACCATCATATTAAATGGCCCATGGTCTTTTTATGAAAACCCTTTGATTGATCACTTAATCACTCTCTCTTCCATGCTCCTGTCTCCCTTCTTTCTTTTTCTTTGCTCAATACCTCCTCCACCTTTAGAGAGCCTTTCCGACAACCAATACTGACGCCGCCAACCGCCATTAAACTCACCTCTTTCTTCTCTACAAACCCACCAATTTATTATTTTTAGATCGAAGTACTTTTAATTTTTAGACCACTACCTTCGGAGGCCCGTTTCCGACCACCTTAAACTTGCTCAAGGAAAACAAACACGGGATTCGTGTTCTACGTCACAAGCTCTATCTGTTACTATTTCTTCTTGTTTTCTAGGCACCTATGCCGGAACCACCGGCACACCACCGCCAATGGGTTTCTGGTCACCATCACCGACTGATATTTTCTTTTAGCCCTTCCTTCTATTGATTATTTTTTATTATTACATTTTTTAAATCTTTCAAAGTTCAATCATGATGGGCTAGGTGGATGCTCACCAAAGGTGTTTTGTTACTAATCTTGTTGTTCATGTAGTCAGTAATTGGGTAGGACGTGGCGAACATAACTGAAACAATTTTTTATGAAGAGGCCTGTATGATTTTGGGGAAACTTGATGCTTTTGTTAAAATCTTTTTACTTTAATCTTCGTTTTTTTGGGTGAATACTAATTGAAACATGCGATGTTGTTAAAAAAGTTAAAAAAAGTAGGGCTGTTAAAAAAGTTTTCAATTTTAAAGTCTCCTTCAATTTTCTTTTATTAAGTTTTTAATATTAGACATCTATCAAAAATAATTTTTTTAAAATTACGGTTTATTATTTTATTATTTCATTGAGAGTTCATAAATTTTAATATTTTATTAATTTTAAGATTCTTTTTTCAAAACATTTTTAAATTTTATTTTTTTTAAAATTGTGAGAAAAAAAATTCTTCAAAACAATCAATTTTTTTTTTTTGAATAAAAAAAACTATGATTTATTTTTTACCAATTTAAAAAAAAATCAATTTTTTTTAAAAAAAAAAGTTTAGACACCCACTAAATCCATAAAATTTTAGATGCTTTTTAGTGTTAGAGATTTGTTTTGTTTTTTACCTTTTAAATTATAAACTTTTTTAACCACTTCAACATGTGAGTCAGGACCTATATAATAAGGACGATTGTCAAAATCCAACCATTGATATGGTACGATGAATGGACATGTTTAATACTAGACCACATTTAAACCCACCGGAATTGCTAAATAATTTGCCATGCATTACGTACTTATTACAAAATAAAGATAAACTTAAACGATTGGACACTATTGTCCAGTAATAAACGCTATACAATATTTACAAAAAATAAATAAAATAAAGGCAATATACACAAATATCAAGGTTTTCAAAGAATGATATTATTTTATTCTGTACATCTAACTAAACCAATGGGGTCATTACATCTAAAGACATCCGTTTATATGAATAAGAAAAGGATCAAGAATGAAGCACCAACCATATTTACAGCATATACAATTGCTCTTGATGGGGAAAAGAATCAAGCGACTGGTTCAATTACTGTACATCTGCAGGTCAACGCACATATTCAGAAATGGAAAGTGGATAGATAGTATGATACCAAAGAAATATTAGCTTGTTAGCAGCTATCGTATATTATAAAATGAGGCCCAACTTACATGACAAACGGGAGACTGCCCGGCTGACAAAAAAAAAAGCTCGTCTGGATCGCCTTGGTCGATGAAGAGTATAAACTACAAAAACCTCATAATAATCTGCATATAGAATTATTAAGAAACTATTTAGCATTAGAATAGTAACGACATTTTGGTACATAGACAAGGTAAGATGTCACTAGTGGCACACCATTAATCAGTCTTCTTCCCAGGGTTGTGTAGGACAATATTTCTCCATGGACTCCTTTTTGCGTTCAGGATCAAGGCTGTAGAGAGGGTGGAAAATAAAAGATATTGGTGACATGTCTCAGAGAATTTCAGAATTACTAAGTACGAAATTGTCTACTGAGAGAAAATCAGTTGAAATCAATTTTGAAAAAGACCTATTTCTAACTCCAAGAAGAGCATAGTGTACAGCACTTGCACAAGCCGAAGCAGGAGCTATGGCAGCTGAAGGAACTGCTCGAACAGCAGCGGCCAAGGCAGGTCCTGCACCTGAACCGCGCTGGAACTTTTTCAAAGGGTTCTGAACTAACACTGCAGCAGATTTTCCCAGGCCATCACTGAGACTCTCACAAGCCTGTAAAATCAAGAAAAACAAACTTAATATAGTGAGGGAAAAAAATTAAAAAACATGATGTAAACACATTGAACTTCGTTATAGTCTAAGTATACACTTTCCTCACAAAAATCAGCTTGTAAGTGTGGGATGTCCACCATTTATAACTATTATTCAGGTCATCTCACTATCCAATGCAGGACTTTCAATACCCTCCAAATATATGATAATCTCTGATAGAACCACCTTGGAAATTAGATTGGACTTAACCCAACAAAACCAACTTATAAGATGAGAGAAATCTACCGCTTATAAGTTATAACCACTATTCAGATCATATCACTATCCAATGCATGACTCTCAACAGTTTCAATAAGTCTAGTGTTATTAATACACATACATTAAATCCTAAACTTGCTAAGAGCAACTCCAAATTACTCATCTGGTGTTTATTTACTCGAGGCATGTTTCAATTGGCCTTTCATTTAACACAAGAATAAAAAAGTGACAACATAAAGCAACATATTGTTCTGAATGTTTGACATTTTACCTGTTGAATTCCTTGTTGGGCATCCTTGGGTTGATTAGATCGAACACCTGTCCTAGATTTATCATTTACAGGCAGAGCAACTGGAGAAGGTATGCTTGAAAGACTATATTCTGCTTGGAGAAGAAAGTCATGGGCTCCAGCAGCTAGGTGAACTCCAAGTGCAACAGCTTCAAGAGAAATGCTTCGAAGAAATGCAATTGTACCTACAAATAATTTTTTTTTTAAAAACTGATCCAGTGTATGAGCATCAGAGTTTAGCGATTGAGAATACAAACCAAATAATCTACTTATAATATACAAATGGTAGTTTTTATAAAATTTGGTTAAGGAAACTTCAAAAGGCCTATGAAAAAGGAACATCAAAACTGACTTTGTAGCAGTTGTTGCGACTACACGGAAAACAAAATGACTAGTGGAAAGAATCATTTACCTGCCACTAGAAGGCCTGATATCACACAATCCTAGAATTAACAGCATAAAGATGAAATAAACTGGGGAATATGAAGAGTAAAAAAAAAATCCTAGTAAATATCTACTGCTTTGTAATAGTCAATATAATAGTTAACAGTATTCAAAGAATGGTTAATGGGTAAAGTATTCACTTATATCAATCAAAAAGTAATAAACCTTGCATTTTAAATTTCTATGTAAATCAGCAAGTTCTTAACATAATTTAACACCGTCCACAACAATCATATAGCAATAATTGTAACTAAAACTTACAAAATAATATGTAAGTAAATAAAAAACAAAAATAATCAATAAATCCAAAATCCGGATACCAAGGATTGACATAAATCATTATTCAAAACTAAGTGAAACCAGGAAAATGGACTCCACTCAGCTATATTATTCATTACGTGTGGCTGTAATATTTGTATTAACTCACTGAAGCAGAAGAAGATTGCAGTTGTAAACAATTAACTGTACCACAACAACCAAGCCTTATCTACTAGATAGAGCCAGCCTACATTGTTCAAAAAAAACTCTCTTACGAGTAACAGAACATTCTTTGGAAAAAAATTCCACATGGTACCTCAGGTGTTAGTTTAGAGGTAAGAATTTGACCTTGTAATATCAAGGTATAGAGTTCAAATCCCTTAAGGAATAGTTGTAAACTGACTATAAGTGTCACTCTAAATAATAAAAAAATTATATTTCCCCAATTTTATATAAAAAAAAAATACCACTTGAGATTCATACATCCAAATCAAATTGATCCAAAATTTTTTATTATTTTTATCAGTTCAACGTTGAAAATAAGATTAACTCCCTGAATTTAATTTTCATGATATTTTTATTAAGTTAAATAAATATCAATAAATACGGCTTGAGTTTATAACATTTATATTTATATATTATACTTAAACCTTGTAGAAAATATAATCTATAAACACATTAAAAAAATATATTATCATTCAATTAAAATAACTTGTGCAATGCACAGGTAACTAATAAGTGTTTTGATAAACTTATATTGCTATTGCTTGCTTTTGTCCTCAAACATATAGCCAAATTATACAGGTAATCAAACTACTGAAGAAATATTACCAATCAAACCTACCTCTCTGCAAACCTTTGATCACTCTCCGCTCCTTCTTGTAGTTCTCTACTGGAGATGAAATCAGCTTAGCAGCACCAGCCCCAACTGAAATTAACGATCGTACAGTAGGAAGCCCCCGCAGTATTTTATGAATCTACATAATGCAAACCATAAATTAAGAGAGCGAAAAATAATCCTCCCATTAACAAGGATATTATCCCAGTTAGCATACCTGATTCTGAGATATATCTTCCAACCACTCCCCTAAAGCTGTTTCACAAACACTGCCCCAACCATAGATGCCAGAAGCATGAACATGTTTCAGGTTAAGCTCAATACCCTGGGACAATTTTACAAATATATCTCAGTTCTAATAACACATCCTAAGAAGAAACTGTTTTTATTTTTTATGTAAGGTTCACTTTTAGCAAAAAATCACAACAATATGTTATTTTACAGTAATTACCAGATATAGAAAGGGTCACCAATTCTTGTTATATAATTTTCAGAGCAGAAAACCAGGACTTCTATTGAGACAGCATATAAAATCCTTTATTTGACTAGACAAACAAATCCAGTATAGTTTAAAAAGAATGGCTTGTTAAACAAGATGTAATACAGGGAAATAAAGGAAACCAAGGTGTTATGTACACTTTTTTTATAAATTATCAACACAACAAATCTGTCACTTGCACTCACCCCACCATGCAATGCAATAGACAACTCAGCAATAAACAAAAAAATATATGCTCTACCATTGCAACAGAGTCAACCAGGTAATACAGGTACTTAAGAAAAGTAAAACAAAAAAGAATTCCTTCAATCAACAATTGAAGAGTATATTTTACCTTCCAAGGGACAAGATTTACAAGTTCTACATATTTCCCACGTCTTAATGCTGCTAGATCTACATGATTCGGACTGTAATCCACCCGAATAAGAATAGACCTTATATCTAGCTTCTGAAATCAAAAAATGATATACACATACATTAATAGGATTGATCAGCTAGAAGGAAAGTTCATCAAAGAAACATGAACTAATCAACTCTAAGATGCAGATTAGATTGCATGAGTTTCTTGAAATTGATACATGACAAAACACAATGCCAATATAAATGGGAGCAACATAATGAACCTAATGATTGTAAGTACACCCTATCACTGTAGAGCAACCAAATCATCTCCTTACATACTTCATAGAACATTACAGAACATTGGATTAAAGAATATAGCTAAACAAGAATCCGTAATATAAATCATGTTAATGAAAACGACTTGCCTGGAAGTAAGGAAGCAATGCCTCTTGTGCAATCGAATGACATGCATGATCTTTACTCCTCTCAGGAAATGATTTTGAACCCTCTAAATCATGACAATTATTAGGAAACTGGTCATTTGATGAGTTTTCCCTCCCAAAGAAACCAACAAGAAAATCAAGCTGGCACTGATGTAGATGTAATAGCATAGGTAGAAAAGCAACATTTAACCTGCAAAGGAGGGGGAAGAACACATAATTAATGTAGAAGGAACTTCCTTCCTCCTTATTTATTCCAACATATGATTTAAAAATTTATAGGATATGCTATCAAGTTGGCTAAAATTGCGATGAGAAGCCAGGATATCTAATGTATCATAACACAAATAGATTCCAACCCAAAGAAAAATAATAGCCACAAAATAAGTGATAAACATTGTAGTCGGTAGTCCCGATGTAAAGCTATAGGGAACCAGAATCAGAACTCACAAACAATGCTGTTATGTTTTAGCTAAAAAGACTAGGCTATAAGTTTGCAAATACTTTAAGGAAGTAGAAGGAAGTCCCAATTCACAAAGAGTCCTAGGGTAGTGCATGGTTAACTGAACCATAGAAACCAATCCACTTTTTGGTGCATAGTGTTCTTTTTAGAAAACCAGTGCATGTTTGTGAAACAGTTTTTATCAGATTTAGACACGGTTCAGAAATTGGTTTTGAGTAAAACCCGGTTTTCAATCCAGCGACATCTTTCTCCCTTTCTGACTGCAACCAACAGTTCAGATTTATCTGTCGTCTCTAAGACTCCATCTGTTTCCAATTCCATCAACAAACCTCTTACATGTCTTCTGCACCCACGGTTCCAGACCACCACAACCGCACATTGGGATATTCCTCAGGCGCAAAAGATATCACTGTATTGGGATCTCTCGGAAGCAAATTCAGTGTGATAGAAGGAGCTTTGAACGAAACAGACTTCGAAATCAAATCAAAACCTGTTTGATTTTCGTTTTGATTTTCAGGTGAGTGCAGAATCCTTGGAGAGAAATGACGTGAAAAGGAACGAATCCGAGTCACGCGAAAGGGGAATGAATCAGGGTCATTCTCGGTGCCGAAGAGAAAGGGTTGGGAATTCTAATGAGTGCTTGGACATGATGAAGTTGCTGAGAGTGACTAGGTTTAGAGAGCACATTAGGTTTGTCAATTTGGGTATCAGTTTTTAAAATGGGTATCAGCTTTTTGTGTTTGTAACGAAATGGAGTTGGGCCAGGTTTTATGGAGAACAATTAGGGCATTTTAAATAGGTGCACCAAGTGTTTTAAAATGGTTTTGGTGCACCAATTTTTCTGTGAACCTCTACTGAAGACATGGCTTTTATCAAAAAGATAGATTCTTCATGTACCTAAAAAAACAGTTTAGATTTGTATTAACAATCTTACCTGTACTCCTCGAGGGGAGTTAGAGGATCTGGTCTAACAACCTCCAAGTCCAACTTAAATGCTTTTGAATAAGATTCCCTAGGATGACCCTTTGAGTGATAATATCCTAGCACCTTCCAATTCAAAAAATAGAATCATGAAAACAAAGAATTTGCAAGTTAGAAGATGTTCAAGTAAACTAAAATGTCATTTAATTCAACTAAACCGTCAATTTTACCAGTATCCAAGGTGCAGCTTGGCTTCTGTCATACAGATAAAAATCTTGAACGGACAGCAACATTTTCGATACATGTAGTCCACCTACTGGAAATGTATCATACTGAAATTTCATCCCAGACAATGCAAGTTCCAAGCAAACAGACGCGTTCCTCCCACAATGTTGTCCATTTTTCCCTGAATCAACAAAGTCAGAACCACCATACATTTTCCATCTTATATCAATTTTGTTAAGAAGTATACGTCCACAAGCCTCGCTGTGAGATGGGCAATCATTAGAGAGAAGCATGTCATGATGTTCGGCCTTCATCAGTCCAGGTTTTTCATTTTCCTCTGAAATGTGGTTTTCTAATACTTTCAAAGATTTGCCTCCATACCATCCACCACTTCCTCTTTCAATTTCTCTATGAGCCAGATTCCTCAGATTAATTTTAGAAAGCTCTTCAGAGTGTATATCTATAGATAGCTCTGAGAGAGGGCGTAAGTCAGACAAACAATAGCTTTCTATAATCTCTGGAAGGCACCCATTTTGCAGAAATGCAGTGTGACTACCTTCTGGTCCAGTTACAGGCACTGACTCGGTCGACATTAGTTCAGGAGAGAGAACTTCATGCTCATCCAAATTCATCTTACCAACCTCAATTATGCTTCCATCAAGTGGCATGTAAAATCCTGATTCACAAGAATATGATTGCCATGCATTATTGTCATTTACTTGAAATGCATCTTCACATATTTCATCCATCAAGCCAGCTATGCTAGATCCATCCTTTGAAAGTGTTTTTGGGGAGCACTGTTCAGAAGTTGAAGCCATCGAGTCACGTCTGAGATGCTTAATTTCATTATTAAATTCATCGCTTTGCTGTGCTTGTTGAACACTATCCCACCTATTCTGCAAATGCACAATGGACTCCTCCACATCAGGGGCAAATAATTGCTGAAGTTGAGCAGCCAAACGAATTAGAGCAGCAGTTGAATCATAGCAAGTGTCCACATAAAGGTGAGATTTAGTTAAGTCTAGTTCCCAAAGAAGACCACTGGCACAGTTCGTTGTCAAAATTGCCTCCAGAAAAGCCTCCTGAGCAACTTTAACATAACCAGACTTTTGAAGATGTTCTACACTATAAGTGCCAGGGAGAGAATCAGGCTTTGAAATTAAATGAAGCAAAAGCCCCAGATCTTGCACTCTAATTTGGAAAACACTTTCAACTGAGTCTGGCTTAGATGAATTTGAAAGAGCCAAGCTGGATGCAGCCAACAGACAAGAAACACATTGTTCCCCCATATCTTCTTTGATAGAAGAAAAGCCAGACTCAGAATTAAGGACCTCACTCTGAAGAAAAAGATTTTTCATATAGGGCTCATAACTCAGAGCAATATCAATCAAGTTGAGAACAAAATAAGTCGTGTAAGAGATATCCTGCCCCCTCTTTGATATACCAGTATCATCTTTTGTATTAGAAGCAGGCAAACTGAAAAAGGATGATATTACAACAAACCAATCCAAACGACCGCCTACAGCAATAACTGTGGCACAGCTGACAGCAATAGATGTAATTTTATGAGAAATCTCTGGGTCAGACAGATACATGATGTCAGAACCAGCACATCTAGAAGATAATGCATTAGAACCTCCCCCATTACCTCGCTTCACAGAGGAGTTGTTGCAAGTAACCAGAAGAAACTCATGATCAGGAACTTCAGTAATGAACCCATACAACTTGCCTTCGCCGTGGGTTAGTCGGAAGAAACTCGCAGCCTTAACACCACCAGTATTAGTAACAGACAGCAACTCAAACCTTTGAACCCTAAGCTTGAATTGATGCCATTGTCCGGGAAGCTCACTCTTTATTGAGCTTTGGATGCTCTCAAATGTATCCCTACTAATAAGAATTTCTACAGAATCGCATTCCAAAAATACTGATGATTGTGAGACTGAAGAACTTTTATCCACATTTGCTTCCTGAGAAGTCTCACATGCCATTGCATTTAGCATCTCAAGTAAAAGCTGGTGTATGCCTTTATATTGAGAATCATTCACATTAATCACAACTTGAGATAGATAGACATGCAAGAGAAATGATGAGCTTAGAATCATCTCTTGTTGAGTTTGAGATTTCCAGTCTTCTAAATCTTTCACGGTTGATGCAGACGCATACTCATACCCTCTTCCGGTAATATCATCTTTTCCCATTGATTGCTCTGAATTAACAAATAATCTAGCTTTCTTAGCAATCCAAGAACCAGTCACTTGACCCTCCTGCCAAACAAAACGAAAAACAGAGAAGCAGCCCCTTCTACGAGCAATGGAAAGAAAGCAGGTGCCAGAAAATTTCTCATTCTTCACACCATTGGAGCTCATCCTACCACTGTCATTACTTGTTGGTGTGATCAAGTATATATCTAGATCACAGAAATTCAACTGAAGAGACTGTGCTGCTAAAGAAGGAAATCTTTTCTTTGAACTTGCATTTGAAGTTTGGCTACCATCTGGAGTGCTACCCTTGTTCAAAGGTGACAATGAAGTAAAATCAAGAGCAATAAACTTATCCCAGGTAAATGAAGATGTGTAATCTCCAGCACTTTCAAAAGGAAAACACAGTATTACTCTTGCACTAGAAATTGATATATCACCATGCAAACATTCTGTTGTTGAGAAGGATGCCACACAGGGACTGAAACTTCCTGGCACATCACTTTGAGATAATCCACACTTTTCATTTGAGGCTTCAGACAAAATCTCTTCTGTTTTATTATGCACTTCAAGTGAATTTCCTATTTCCTTTAGCAGGTGAATGAGCACATTTATCACAGAAAAGATTACCCAGAAAATAAAAGGGGGTAGGTTTAGTGAGAATGATGTCAGCCCAGTCATGCAACCACCTGACAAACTTGATTGTACTGTAAATTTGCAATTGGTGACACCACAAGTTTTAAACAGTGTAACTTTCAGTAAGTAATCCTTATTTCCAAATGGAAAGCCTGTTGCAGCTGGCCCAACTAATGAATCTGAATATAGATTGTAAGAGGTAGACACAGGGAGAGCATCAAGGACCTTGGTCTGCAAATGTCCAACCAAAGCAGTTTGATTTTCAGCATCACTTCCTATGTTCAAAAAATTAGCGACTTCTACATACTTCACCATGCCATCGAAAGTCATCATTTGAGGACATACCTGTTGGCATTACAAAGCATTAAGGTGGAGTTTATTCAAAATCAAATAGCAGAAAGTAAAAATAGTTAGACACTACAGTCCTAATAAAGCACACATGAAGCCATAGGTAAGGACTGGTGATAATGCAATAAGGTTCAGGGAGAAGTTATAGGAGCCAAAATTACCTTCAAGGCAACAGAAATGTCATTGCACTCTGCACCAAGATAATCGATATGCGATCCAACTGTGTTACCAGTTTTAGGCTCATAAAATTGGTTCTGTTCATCATCACAGAAGTGCAAAACAACAGATATTCCAGAAAAAGTAGCCCTGACATTGGTTTCCATGTGTTGCTGTTCTGTTGACCAATATCATAAAAAACTAGTTAGTAAGAACAAACTATTGCAGTGAAACATTAAATATTTGGCATGCCTAGTTGTCCAGCAAAATCATTAGAAACAGGTACCTCCCATATACATGCTATACTGACACATGAAAAAAAATGTCATGTGCAAAAATGAACTGTATATAGCAAGTTCTGAACTAGACTGAAAATAATGAAAAAAACACAGAGCAACTAAAAATGAACATACAAGTTTCCTCAAAAAAAATTGACATGCAAGTTCTCATGATAACTACAGTCAATAATATTATAAGAAGTCAAGTACCAGAGGGAATCTGCAAGGATCCAGAAGCAAGGCTGGACGCAGCGGTGATAGCACTGAAAACCGAACATGTCCAATTCCACATTCCACTGCTCCCTAGAGCAGATTGAGAATTTCTCATTCCATCAAAACATTCAAAAAATTGGTCCACACTGCATGAATTATCATAACAGCAGAATTATCAGCGTCTAAACAATTAATGACTAATAACTCAAAAAATTTAAACATCTGATAAATGACTAATAACTCAAAAAAGAAATGGGAACCCCAGTTAAATACTAAATAAAACTACAGACTTGATTTAGCTCTCATGTAAATAATAGCATTCATGAAGGAGTGATATGATGGAACACAGTGAACATTAAGTAAAGTTGTACAACATACACAAATTAGCTGAAAGTAATAACAAAAAAGTTTAATTTTAATACAGTGAATTTGAATTACACTATCTTATTAAATAAAGTGTTAAGGACTCATCTACAACATATATGACTAGTAAAAAACCTTGAAACATTTGGATGCTAGATAAAGTTTATTAAAAAAAATCAATTGAAGATATTTTTCCTTCTCTCTATGGGAGGGGGATCAATTTACAGCATATGATTAATTAGGAAGTAGCAGAAAAAATTCCGCGATTCAATAAGATGGTTTAAAAGCTCTGAAACAAGGGTACTCCAAAATTCAAGTCATACCCGTACCTAGTACAATACTCGTACTCATCTGGGGGTACTAGTGGGTGAAGTACAGAGAACATACCAAAATTATTTTTTAAAATAAAAAATCAGATAAACTGTATTGGAGTATACATATGTATTTTTTTTTAGTACGTACCAGTCCACACTTCTGATAAACCAATATATTTTTGTTATTAAATAATAAAAGTTATAAATTTAGGTTTTTCCATCTATTCTTTTTAGTTTCCCTATTGTGTAGTATTTCCCTATTTTCTAACATTTAAATAAGTTTTTCTCGATTTCTTGTGATGCAATATATTCTCTTCAATCCTAATTTTCCTGTTTCCCTATCTTTATTTCCTAATTATACTTTGATTTGAGATATAGTAAATTATGAAAGATATTTCCTTGTAATATATTAAGGATTTCTATCCATTAATTGTGAGGTTGTCAAGAGTAGTGAATTACTCGAACTTAATAAGATTTTCATATTGGCCAAATTCTCTAAAAGTGCTGCGGGGCGCCGTTTATTTCTATCACTTTCTACTCTAACAATGCAGACATTTAAAACAGGTCAAACAAAGGACCTACCTCGCTCCAAAGTCAGGTTCTTGAATACCATTTGTATGATTTAGATGAGTAGAATATGGCACCCAATCTGAAATAAGATTAGCAGCAGGAAGTAAAGCTTCTGTGAGGGGTTCAAGATCTTCTAGTTGGGTCGAGGAGGCACAATTGACAGGCAAACTACCATGACAGTTTATCATTTGACTGGTGACATTGGTAGTAGAAACTGAAGTTGGTGCATGACTAGACGGTCCTTGTAAGTTATTCTTCTTGCAACCTTTCGCATCCTTATTCAAATTTTTAAGAGTTCCCCATGACTTCAATAGCCATTCAATTGTGCTAGGTTGAAATCTTAACACTATAGGATCAACACAAACATCTGCATCCACCGTGCGAATGTCCAAAGAACCATTCTTCCAAGGAAGACTTAATTTTACATTTCCACCAAATCCACCTTGCTTCCCAGTCATGACCGGACACATGGATTTATTTGATCCCAAAACAGGTTCACCACAACCTGCTTCTGACCCATGCTGAACAGATAACCGGTTATTTTCATTATCTATTTTGAGAATCTCAAGCACTGCCCCATGAAACTTTACAAAGTTTGTTAACTGGCTTATACCAAGTACATCAACATTAGACTCGGTGTCTTCAGACAAACTTGTTCCACATTGTATTTCTGAAACCCGAAGAACTAAAGTCCGATGACAATGTATTTCCTTTCCTTCATTGTTGTCTAAAGACGGATCAAACGCAACAATCATGTTTGTTACTTTCACATGGAAGCTTGTAAGCAACCACTTTATCATATTTGCAATAGTTTTCACACCTTCATGAACATCCATTGAAATTGACTTCATAGCATCATCATCCATTTCAATTTTGGTCCTGTTTGAGCTATTTTTCATTTGACAACTATCCCTATCGACATCGGAACCACGAGCTTCATCTTCAGCAGTATAAATTTTATCCCTGCACGGCGAAACCACAAGTTCAAGCTCATTCACTTCAACCTCACAACCTTTGCCACTCCAAGGCATTTTAACCAAAAGGTATCCAATTGATCCTTCTTTGACCATTATAGATGCTGTTTTGCCAAGCTGTTGAAACAATAGTAGAAAAAAGCAATAAGGTATTTGAAAATAATACTTTTAATTGTTGAATTTTAACAGAGAAAACCTTCAAGGAAAATAACATTGTGATATAAAGTTAGACCCTATGTTATAAAGACTACACGTCATTCCAATTACAATTGTGCCTTTACATTAGAATTTCAAATTAACGGAACAAAATTGAGGAATAGAAAGGGAGCATTACCTTGGCGTTTATGAAGTCGAGGTTAAGAGCGAGATCGGTGAGCTGAATGGTGCCTTGTGAGAGTTGAACATCGAGCTGGTCGAGGTCGATGTCGCCAAGGATAAACTGTCCCAATTTCTTCTTGAGGAAGAATTTGCAAACCCTCTTGAGGGCCCAGCGGGAGAACATGGCTTCCGCCGATTTGGCAATGTTCCAAGGGAACATGATTATGGAAAAGAGGAATTGAAGGAGGAATTAGGGTTTGTGATGAAACCGTTCAAATTGAAAGGGAGGAAGAGGGTGATGGTGGGTTACGATGTTTTGGGGTGGCGGCGACAAATAAACATAAAGCTCCATACGCAAACAACGAGAAATGAAATTGATGAATAAATGTAGGGAATTCTGTTATTTAAATTTCAACTCCAGCTTCTTAATTCTTTATTATTATTATTCTGCCTTTTCCGTCTTTTCCTTATTCGCTTTTTCTTCATTTCCTTCCCTTCAAGGTAAAGTGCTGAATTCAATTTTATCCTTTTCGAATATATCGGTTTTTTCACTTTTATTATTTTTTTAAAAGTTTTCACTCTTTTAATTAACATTCAAACATATTATGTATGTACAATATAAATTTACAAGAGTGTAACGATCATCTGTTGTCCATCTAAAAGAGTTTTACACTCATAATTAATAATTAATGAAAGTTATCTATTATAAGTACGGTTAAATTGAATGATTTTTGCAATGGAATACATAAAGTTCGGTGTACAAATTAATTCATCTCGTTTAACACACACTCTTTAAATATACACTTTAAACAAACTGAATTTATTTGTTTTAAATAAATACTCAAAAACTATAACTTCAAAAATTATGTATTTAAAAAAGCTAAAAAAACTACTATT
>JBBPBT010000938.1:2055354-2074000 GCA_037974875.1 Cicer bijugum | reverse complement strand
TTTTTTTTTTTGCTTTTGCTTTTGTTTTCTCTAACTGCACTTGATTATGTTTCCTCAACAATGTAAAGAAAATAATTGACTCAAATAACTTAACTGATGGAATATTTAAATTCTCATCAAATTGTATTTTCTTTGAATTATACGCATTTTAGGAAATATTAGTTCAATGTTCAATTCAATAGCAATTTATTTAGTATTATCTAAAATATTATAAAAATCAGTTTTTTTATATCTTTCAAAAAATGAAATCAATCTCTTTATTTTTTTTTTCGTAACAACCTCAATAAGCATATTATTTAAATGTAAAAGTTTACTAACTAAATGAATTGCAGATGATATTTAAAGCCAAATAACTATAACGATTCAAAATTCAAAATCAACAAACTCATTTGGTGCTAAGGATTTGCCTTCACTTCTTATTTTAGTATCGAGATCCTTTTCCAACACTTCAAATAAAACTTCTCTAAAATCTGACATTTGAACTCTTATAGTTTTATCACTATCTACACAACTCTCCCAACGAGTGGATGACAAGGGTTTTGGAGTCAATCATTTTACATTATCTTTCAAAATTTGTCATCTCTTAATAGAATTGTATAAATGTGTTTAACAACTTCAAAAAAATATTTATCTTTAATGCAAGAGTTAGCCATATCACATAATGTCAAATTAAGACTATGACAACCACAAAGAGTATAGAAGACTCTCGGATTTATGTCTAAAAATTTCTTTTGTACACCTTGATGTTTCCCTTTCATATTTGACCCATTATCATAACCTTGTCTTAGCACATAAAATAGGTCAAGATCAAGATTTTTCAATTCATTTTGTAAAACATCAAAAAGCCTTTGGCTAGTTATATCATTCACATTCAAAAATTATAAAAAAGATTCTTCAACAGTAATAGAGTTTAAAGAAACAACAACTTATCTTATTATCAAAGACGTTTGCTCTTAGTGACTAACACTAAGAGTACAATCAAGTATCATAGGGAAATACTTCGCTTTTTTTTTCTTCTAACAATTTCATTTTTAATTGCAAAACCAAACAAAAGTATTTACTCGTTTTGTATGTTATGCCCAAGATAATGAAAGTGAACCTTATCATATGGTGGTGAGGAAGAACTCGTTGTAAAGGATTCCACTAATGCTAGCTTCCAAATTGATAATGATGACTCAATATCGTAGTCTGGCTATGTGTTTTGCTTGAATGATGTCGTTGTGAGTTGATAGTCGCTGATTCTACTAGCCAAGTAAATTGTTGCATCTACTTCAATAAATGAGGTTGTTTGAATCAAAAAGTTCACTGTTAAACTAGATAAATCATAGCATTGCGAATCTAGTTGACATTTATTGTGATAATAATAGTGCAATTACATGGTCTCATGAATCCATATCTCACTAGAGATCCAAACATATACTGCAACGATTCCATCTTATCCCAGAAATCATCGATTGATGATATATGAAGATTTGCAAAGTTCCTACCTTTGATAACATTGTTGACTCACTTGCTTAGCAGAAGCATGATGGTCACACTATATCAATGAGTATTAGGAGTATGCGTGATTGATTCTAGTGTTACTGAAATATTATTAGAGTTAACTCTAGAGACCAACAATTTTTCCTTGGTTGTTACTTGTATCATGACACTTACTATTATTTATATAGTAATATGAGACATTTATTAAGTGAATTTATTTAAAGCATAATAAAGTCCTTAGAATAGTTAGATTGTCTAGTGAAACATTAAGTGTGACGTAATCGCGAGACTCCACTGAGCATAATGACACTATTCTTGAACTGTCTATAGTCAAATTTTATTGTTAAATGAGACAACACTAACACGTAGAGATTATTCTATCAATGCTAGATGTCACTTATTATTTATAATATTTAATATTTTAAGTTATTGTCAATTAAGTGAGAACATAAAAAGTCACACGATAGAACAATTAAATTAAAAAGTAAAAATTTAATTAAAGAATTATTATTGACATGAGATGTTGGTAGATGCTCATAAAATTCATTTTTTTTTTAACAAAAGACAACTTTGATGAAGTTATATTGGCATTTAACTTTTATTTAGATTTGTTGTAACCCTTTTTGGCACTTTGTCATTTTGTTTTGTATTGAGATTCTCATTTATATTTGTGTTGTTATATCTACTGTTAGTGTATACTTTTATATTTATCATCTTTAAGTCTTCCATATGATGCTTTCTTAATAGATTATACTACTGAGACATGAGAAATCTGATAAATTTTAAAAAGATAGAATGAGTCAAGAGATACATGGGAGAGATAGAAAATATTGGAAAAACTAAAGATTCGGCGAGGAAGGGAAGAAACGACACCCAACAATATGCAAGATGAAGAGGTAACCCAATAGTCATGTGCAACTACAATATGCAAAAAGTTGAAATCTTGTTGTCAAATACTCATATGCTCATCGCCAAAATATATTTGACTGTTAACAATGAAAAGGGGAAGAAGAGAGACAACCAAGAGACAACCACTCTAGGGTTTCATAACATAGAATGAACCAAAACTTAAGTTAATAGGGTTACAATGAGTATATATATAAAACAAATAGAAATATCTAAAATACTCTTACTACTAATATATAATAATATTTTCTAACATCTCCCCTCAAACTCACGATGCATTAACATTGAGCATCGAGAGTTTGTCAACTAAAAAACGGAAACGTTTAATGGAATGCATCTTTGTGAACAAATCAACAATCTGTAAAGAAGAAGAAACAAACAGTAGAGTAATGGTTCTATGCTGAAGATGATGACGAGTAAAATGACAATCAATCTCAATGTGTTTGGTGCGTTCATGAAAGACCGAGTTGTGAGCTATTTGAATAGCACTCTTGTTATCGCAGTGCATCGGAGTTGGCTCAGAAAGAGAAATACCCATATCAGACAAAAGCCAACGCAACCAAATTATTTCAGCGGTAGTGGATGTCATAGCACGATACTCAGCTTCTGTAGAGGAGCGAGATACAATGTCTTGTTTCTTACTCTTCCAAGAAATAAGAGAGTCTCCAAGGAAGATACAAAATCCTGTGGTGGATTTACGATCTGTGGTGTCACCAGCCCAATCAGCATCAGAATAAGCTCGTAACTCTAATGAGGATGACGATGGAAAGAGAAGGCTTTGAAACTGAGTTCCTCAAAGATAACGAAGAATACAAACAACTGTTGCCCAATGTACTGTAGTGGGAGAGACAACAAATTGACTAACAACATGAACAACATAAGCAATGTCAGATCTGGTAATCGTAAGATACACTAAGCTGTCAACCAAAGTACGATACAAAGTAGGATCTGGTAAAGGAACACCATCTGAGGGAGCATATTTCACATTCAACTCAAGAGGAGTATCTGCTGCTCTAGGATCAGAAAGACGAGCCTGGTCAAGAATGTTGGCAATGTACTTGGATTGAGAAAGAAGGTAGCCTCTAGGAGAGTAGGCAACTTCAATCCTCAAGAAATAGCGAAGAGTTCCCAAGTCCTTCATCTCAAACTGTTTAGCTAACTGCAATTTCAACTCATTGATTCCATTAACATCATCACTTGTAATAATCATATCATCAACATATAGAGAAAGTATAATGCGACCATAAGTGGTGGACCTTATAAACAATGCAGAATCATGTTCACTAGACCGAAAACCAAGAGAAGTGATCACAGTAGAGAATTTTTCAAACCATGCTCGAGGAGCCTGTTTAAGACCATATAGAGCCTTTTTTAACTTACATACTTCCCCTCGATTATGAGAAACTCCTTGTGGTGGGACCATATAGACTTCTTCATGAAGCTCACCATTTAAAAAAAGCATTTTTGACATCCATTTGGGAAATATGCCATTGACGAACAAATGCAACTGCAATAAGAGTACGAATAGTGGTCATCTTGGATACATGAACAAAAGTTTCTTCATAATCCATACTATATTGTTGAGAGAAACCCTTAGCAACAAGACGTGCTTTGTAGCGCTCAATTGACCCATCAGATTTAGTTTTGATCTTGTATACTCAATGAGACCCAATAGCACGTTTTCCAGGAGGAAGAGGTACTAATTCCCAACTATTAGTTTTGTGCAATGCAGATAGTTCTTTTGCCATAGCCTGCTGCCAAAGAGGATCAAGAACAACCTATTTATAGGAAGAGGGCTCAGACAAACTGTGAATAGAGGTTAAGAAAGAAACAAACGAAGTTGAGTAAGTGGAATAGACAAAATCAGGTAACTGGGTAGACTTATGTTGACGAGAGGGGTAACGAGGAGGATCAACAATCGCAGGAGGTGGTTGGACAGCTGGGGGACAAGAGAGATGTCATCATGTGGAGTATTAGTATTTGTCCTGCAATTCTCAACATTACAATCACTAGAAGCATAATCATTAGGACCAAACAGATCAATATGGGTTAGTTCAGAATTCTTAGTAATTTGAGAATCAGAGGAAATAGAGTAAAAAGTAATGTGCTCAAGAAAAACCACATTACGAGATACATAAAGTTTTCTTTCATGAGGATCATAACAACGATAACCCTTTTGACCAGCCCCATAACCAAGAAAAACACACATGGCTGAACGAGAAAATAACTTACTGCGTTCTACTTGAGGGCGAAGAACAAAACCAGTTGAACCAAAAACTTTCAAAGAATAATAATCAGGGGTAGAAGCATACAATTTTTCAAAGGGAGACAAACCTGATATGATAGATGATGGGATTCTATTAATAACATGAACAGCAGTAAGAACTGCTTCTCCCCAAAACTCACTAGGAACTGAAGCGGACAACAAAAGGGAACGAGCATTCTCTATAATATGACGGTGCTTCCTTTCAGCAACTCCATTTTGTTGAGGAGTATCAGTACAAGATGTTTGGTGGAGGGTGCCATCATAAGCAAGTAATTCAGAAAATTTATTAGAGGTATATTCACCACCTAAATCAAAACGAAAACATTTTATAACAGAGTTATGTTGAGTTTTGACCATTGCACGGAACATATGATAAATATCAAAAAATTCAGACCGATTTTTCATAAGATAAATCCAACAATAACGAGTGTAATCATCAATAAATGAAACATAATATCTAGATCCACCTTTGGTGAGAACTGGTGAGGGACCCCAAACATCAGAGTGAATTAAATCAAAGGGCGCATGTGAAACAGAAACACTTTTACTAAACGGTAAAGCTGGAAGTTTAGCAAGTTTACAACCACAACAATCTGAGATATCACAGGTTTGCAACTTTCCCAAGGCTCCAGTAGAAGCCAAATATTTTAATCTAGAAGCAGAATCATGTCCAAGGCGGGAATGCCATAAATAAAAACTAGATGATAAGGAATTCAAGCGAAAACTAGATAATAAGTCGGCAATAGTTGTTGAGGCTGCAGTATCTGAGAGTCGCAGGTCATCCAAAACATAAAGTCCCCCTTGTCTATGACCTTTCCCAATCAGCCTCCCAGAATGTGAATCCTGCACACAACAAGAAGTGGAAGAAAACATAACTGAATAACCAAGATCACATATTTGACTAACAGAAGCAAGACTCAAAGTAAGATAAGGAATATAATAAACATCAGACAGAGACATATTAGGTGTGGAGACAGAACCAACGTCTGCTAGTGGCATAGGAGTGCCATCAGCAATCATAACCGACACAGACGAGATAGGTTTCACAGACACAAGATTTATCATCGTATGTCATATGATGAGATGCTCCCGAATCAAGAATCCATATGGAAGGAGATATACCTGACATACCAGAGGAGTTCAAACCATTAGAAGAAGTGGCAGACATGGCATGTGATTGAGTGGCAAGAAGTTTTTGAAGTTGTTCTGCAATATCAGATATTTGGGAAGCAATCTCAGATGAGTATACAGAACCAAAACTAGAGCCAATGGTAGGAGGAGCAGAAGCAACAACATTGGACAATTGTCCCCTAAAATTCTTCTTATGTGCTCTCCCCAATTTCGGACAATGTGCTTAAAGAGAATCATCCTTAGCACCAGCCAAAACAAATAATGACAAAAAATACGACAAATACAATCACTGAGACAAAATAAATCTGGTCCTGTGCGAGCACGATTTTTCCCTCTACAGACGTCGTTTCGTCGATCCGACCGTTGAAGACGAAGACATAAGTGTTGCGAACCTGCTGTCCAAATATCAGCCCGATCCAACGGTTAACGAATGCGCAATCGATATTTTTGTGAGATTGATTTAACAAAATCGGGAATTGTGTTACTCTTCTCTTTTCTCTTTTGATGGTTGTCTTTCCTATCAAAATAGTGTATCTCTTCTTTATAGTATATCCCAAAATCAACTAAAGCTCTGATACCATGTTAACAATGAAAAGGGGAAGAAGAAAGACAACCACTCTAGGGTTTCATAACATAGAATGAACCAAAACTTAAGTTAATAGGGTTACAATGAGTATATATATATATAACAAATAGAAATATCTAAAATACCCTTACTACTAATATATAATAATATTATCTAACATTGACGATGTTGTTGCCTTTCCCCTAATACGACCTATTACTACTATTACTGTATCAAGAATTTAAGAGTTCAAGAAAGAAAAAAAACCAAAAAATAAAGGAAAATAATAATGGATATGAAGCGGTGATGGACGAACAAAAGTGACGATGAAGAGATGAAAACAATGGAAGAAGAAAAAGAGGTGCATGTGAATTGAAAAAGAGAGTCACATGAGTTTTTTAGTGGACATTTTAATCTCAACCATTAGTTTTAATCAAAGGCTGAAAATTGATACTCAATTATCTCTCATTAAAGACCCTCTCACTTGTTATGCCGCTATATATATATAAGAAGCATATAAAATGAGATTAATTTTACAATAAAAAAAAAGGTGAGAGGTTAAATCTTGACCATATAACATAATAAAGATTAAAAGAAAAAGTCATAAGAGTTTTTTAAGTGATCATGTATTACTTAAATAACTCTTATTCATGACCATCCATATATAATTATATGGTTAAGATTTAATCATCTCACCGTCTCATGTAAAACTCTTCTCATTTGATACGCTTTCTCTCTCTCTCTCTCTCTCTCTATATATATATATATATATATATATTGTCTCCTCTTAACCTAACCCTATAATTATTCTTCTTGTAACCGTCACTTAGTACCAACGCATTCCGATGCAAACGTTCATGTGGACTGATTAAAGACACTATCATTTTATGATGTTGGTGATTTGTTCTTCTCGAAACTTTAAAAGAGAAACACATAAACTTCATGTAAAATATTGTGTGTGTGATCCATGACAATGAATAATTTTCATTCTTAAAAATAATTTTAAAGTATATCTCTTGATTTTTCAATGATCAACAATTTTAAACAAGTTTAGCATAAAAGACCTTGGTGTAATGAAGTATTTCCTTGTTCTTGAAGTGGCCATAAATTCTAAGGACATGTCATTTATCTCATAGAAAATATGCTTTAGATTATGCTGGACTACTTGGTAGCAAGCCTTGCACCACTCCTATGGATCCTAATTTGAAAATTAATCTAACCTTCGTATCTATTCTTTATGACCCAACTCAATATAGAAGATTAATTAGTAAAAGTTTTCTTTTCCTACTCGTATGCATTTGTTTGAGCTCAGATAAAAACGATTTTTATTTTAAATAATTTAGAGATTTTAAAAAAAATGATTTTTAATTTTAAATTTATTTATTATTATAAAAATGATTTTAATATGTTTGTATACAATTTTGTAAAAATATTTTAAAATTACAAAGAGAAAACTAACGACGTCGTGGAAAGAGAAAAAATGACCATTGTCTTAAGTATAAAAACACAATTAATAAATTGATATAAATTGATAGATTAAAACTTATTAAAAATAAACGAATGACAAATTGGGATTTTCAAAGTAAGTTAGGGTAATTGCATAATTTTCTTTAGTTAATGAGTTAAGTTCAACTTTTTTTTTATTGTGTTTCTTTCTTCTCTCTCATCGCAAGAGTCAAGCGCAAGAAATTACTATTTTTACTTTTTTATTTATAATGAAAAATGATTTTTTTTATAAAATCATTTAAAAAATTTAAAACAAACATTCTTCAACTGATTTATAACTTGAAAAAAAAAAATCTAAAACAAAGGCACCATGCATCTCATGAAAATAGGTTCTGTATCTAGTAGTGATTGACAATTTTGATGACTTTATTATATTTTAAAGTAAAATTTATAATTAAAATAATTGATAAAAATCATTTAAATGAGGGATAATAATTGATTAAGAAAGACTACAACAAAGTTAATGAAAATACTAAACTTAAAGTTAGAGAGTACCATCCTTATTTCTGACATCATTTACCCTGTTTGCATATTAAGTCTATATGTCTGCACCAACCGATCTGCATTTACAGGCAGCTCTGCGAGTGCTACGTTTCATCAAGAATTCCCCAGGCAAATTACTTTATTTTCCCTCCAATTCTTCTTATGTTCTCAAGGGATAATGTGTTTCTGACTCGGGCGCTTGTTCGGACCCGCGACAATCAACAAGTGGCTTCTGTTTCTTTCTTGGATCGTCTCTGATTTGCTGGAAACGTCGCAAACAACTTACAATTTTTCTTTGTCGAAGCTGAGTATCATGCTTTAGCCATGGCGACATGTGAAACTCAATGGCTTTTATTTCTGCTTCGACACCTGCATCTTTTGCATTCTGCTCCTGTTCTTCTGTTCTGTGATAATAGATCTACTTTCCACATTACTGCTAATCATGGGAACGAACTAACTATGTTGAGTTGGATTGTCACATTGTCCGTGACGAAGTTCCACAGGGCATTCTTCATCTGCTCCATATTCCTTCTGCAAAACAAGTTGCTGACATGTTTACCAAGTCTTTGCAACCTACGTTTTTTCAATTATTTTGCTTTCAAACTAGACATGTTAGATATCCATTCTATTTTGAGGGGTTATTAAACCCAATTAGTTTGAGTTTCAACTTTATTAGGATTGTTAGTTATCTTTCTGCTTTGGTGTTAGATAGTTTGTTTTAGGTTTCTCTTTACCAGTCACGGATATAAATATGGACAAACTTTATTTCTTAATTAATAAAACAGAAGAATTTTCACCATTTATCTTTTTTATTTTTCATCTTCTTGATGTTATTTTCCTTCATTCAAACTTTCAATTCTACATTTGATTATTTTTTTTTAATAAATTTAACTTATTATAAAAAATAAATCAATAAATATTGATGTAACTTTAAAATAAATAAATCAATTTTTTTAAATTTTTTTATTTGTAAATAAAAACCAAAATGGATCATTATAATCATTAATTTTAAAATAAAATACAACAAAAATATAGTGATATGACAAACTAAAATAATCTAATTAAAGTAATGATGCATCTTCTATAACATTAACAGTTAACCTTGTAATAAAGGATGGAGATCGCATATTTGTATCAAAATAACATTTTTTTTATGACTCATCAATGTAATATGTTCGCATACTACACGTGGTGGTGGTAGCATCACATTGTCTTCAATTTCGTTGAAAATGCATTTTTGTTCATATCCTGTCATCGTCATGTAAAAATCAAAGTCAAGGACGGCAATTGAATATGAAGGCAACGAAGAATCTTGGGCCCCTCATTTCTAGACAAGTTATTTCGACGAAAACAAGAAGAATAATCGACTGTCACCACACGTTATATCTCAGATTCTGATTTTTATTAATTTTTTGTTACTATATAAAAATATAAAATAAACACATACTGTAAATGGAAATTAGCATAATATAATAAAATATTAAAATATGGCAGCAAAGAGTGAAGAAATTACTACTTGGAAGTCGAAAAGCGATTCCGTATCCGATAGGTTAATTACAGATAGAATTATCGCTTCAGTCTCTGTTATCAATAATCTCGCCGTGCTTTTGAGGAAAACAGAAGAAGAAGAAGAACGATAATAATGAAGATCAAACCTGGTTTGTCAGCACTCGTCACTGGGGGTGCATCTGGGATCGGTAACAACCCCAATCATATCTTCGATTTTCACTTTTCAATTATTCGAACACGCCATGCTATCGTGAATTTAACATAACGAGCATCGCTTTATTATATCGATTTCACTTTTTGAGAATTTGTTCATTTGCAACACAAATATTTGTAATCGACGTACTCAAGTTTTTCATCTTGCATCCTTGATTAATTTATCAGTATTAATAATTTCTCTATGTAAATAATTGCTCGTTGTAGTTTATAGTCTATATTAGTTGGTTATTATTGATGCGTGTAATCTGAATATCTGTTTCTGGTTTGTGTATGTACATACATACGTACAGGTAAAGGTCTTGTTCTAGCTCTTGCAGAGAAAGGTGTATTTATTACAATTGTTGATTTCTCTGAAGAAAAGGGAAGACAAGTTGCAACACTTGTTGAGAAAATTAATACCAAGTTTCATCCCAAGTTAGAACATCCATCTGTCATATTTGTGAAATGCGATGTGACCAACTCAAGTACGTTTGGCTAATGTCTCCTGTTCACCTTCATTTCTTATTGCGTTGTCAATATAATACATATGCAACATTCACATTTCATATTGTACTGTGTTGTTTTTTAACTGTGTACTTCCAAAGTGATTTTGAAGTGTGGGAAAAGTTGGAACCTTATCTAGATTGGGCCTCAGTTGGGACCCCCAACGTACTATTGGCACTCTACCATCATCTTAGGTGCCTCCAATATCTTCCAATTTATTCAGCAAAAAGAGAAATAATAATAACACCACTTAACATTTTGTCTTCCACATCTTCCAACCTCCAACAATCATGAAGTAACATAATATAATACACTATATAGTACATATAAATGCGACATAAATTGTCAAATACACATGCTAGTTTGTTATTTTAAGTGTATATATACAGATCCAAAGACAGATGTATTAACTCATACCTACCAACAGGGGATCTAGCTGCTGCATTTGAGAAGCATGTTTCAACATATGGAGGACTAGACATTTGTATTCTCAGTGCGGGGATTGCTAACCCTATACCATTCGACAAGGATCAAACGGATGGCACTGATTCCTGGAGACGCACTCTTAATGTCAATTTTATTGCTGTTTTTGACGGCACCCGTCTGGCGGTGAGCTTCAAATGTTACCTGGTTTTGCTTTTTCATATAATGATTTTCTTTCACATAATCACATTATAGATCATACTGTTCATCCTTTGCTCTTTAAATAAAAATATAGGGGCTTGAAACCATTAACTATTGATTATTGGTGACATTGGTTGTCTTCATTTCAATAGATTAAAACCATGGAAGCTGTCAAAAGGCCTGGTGTGATTATCAATTTGGGTTCTGCTTCTGGTCTTTATCCAATGTATCTTGACCCTGTTTACAGTGGCTCTAAAGGTTTGTCATTTATTCTGCTAGAGAACTTTCTGTTGAATTTTAATTATATGTTAAGGATATCTTATGGATTCTAAGAAGAGAGTTTTTGGCTAATAAATTGTTTAAAAATTAAGAAAAATTCAAGGTAGAACTAATAAAGTTGTTTTTGGTAGAATGCCAAACATTGAGTTGTGTATCTCCACATAACTTGTAACTTTCTATTGCTTCGTTGAGTACCTTCACTCCTAGTAATAGTATTATAGTAGTATAATTTTTTGCTTAAGAATAAATGTATCAAAGTAATATAAAAAGTTATCGTGTTCACAGGGACTTGAGCTATAGTTAAGTCGAGAGAATAATTTTGGTTTTGATAACAAGAGCGTAAATTAAATAACAATAAAAAGTAAATTGGGAATAAAATAGTGAATAAAAGCGTTAGGATTTGATTTCTTCAATCTAGCTCTCTAGTATCCCAGTGATTGACATGCACGTTCTTTGTTACACATCAACACCATCATCATCACTAACCAAACATCATTAATTCCTTAATAAGTTGAGAAATCAACCGACTTTCCTAAACATCGACTTCTCAAATATTTAACAAAAAAGTTTGCATTAAACAATGATGATTTACGACTATTAAACCTAATTATATTCCAAGAAATTATATTCAAAGAGTATTTTCCAATAAAACTTTGAATCATATTATAGATGATCAAGCTTTGAATTTGCTTAGTGAATTCATTTTAGCTAAGAGGATTTTTGCTGTTTTGGCCTCTTTGCTTTTCCTTGATGAATCATTCGACTATTCACACAGAGTGTTAGATGCAATTATCTAACTTTCTCATGAAATAAGTGTTAATAACAACAATATATCTAAATAGGGTAAAATCAACATATATTTCACTAATTTAAGTTAATATGTGCCTTCATAATATATCAATTTTAAGGTAAATTTGACACTAATTTCTTAGCCAAACAAAGAACTTACTATTGCTTCCTAAACTGTTATTTCACTTCGCAGGTGGCGTTATTATGTTTTCTAGAGCACTTCGTTTATACAAACGTCAAGGAATCCGAGTTAATGTGCTTTGCCCTGAGGTAAGAGTTGTTTTTGAACTTTGAATAATGGACATTTTTTGTCGTATTAGTAATCTTTAACCTATGGAAATAATAGAGTCCAATGATGTTTTGAAATTTTTTTATAATATTTATTTCACCTTTAATTATTAAGATATCATAATGTTCTTTATTTTATTTTCTATTTCCAAAATTTTGTGCAGCAAACATTGAAAATGTTTTCTCAAAATAATCACTAATTTTGGTATGTGACTATAGCATTCAAGTCACAAACACTTAAACAAAACTTGGGCATGACATTGTTTTAGGAAAACCAAATTCCATATTATTTTAGCCAACATAGATTGGTTTTAAATGCGTTTCTATTTTCAAAACAAATTGTGTGCTTTATTACAATTTACTATAATTCCCCAAATGTTTAGTGCAGTTTGTTGAAACAGACATGGGCACAAAGATCGATCCCAAATTCCTTAATATGGTGGGGGGCTTTGTACCTATGGAAATGGTGGTGAAAGGTGAGTCTGCATGTTTCCTTGTTCTTTGATGATCCTTGGCCAAAAGAGCGTGGGTGTTTATACTTTGTAGCCCCTTAACTCTTAAGTAACAAATTTGTAGAGTTCTTTATATACGATGAATATTGCAAATGTCTTGCTGCCTCATATAGCTGGTTGATAGGTTTCCGTTACCCACTTTTGCCTTGTATGCACGTCTTGAGTTTTTTTTTTTTAACAGATGAATGTTCCCCTGTTAATAATTCAGTGATCGAATTATATTTCTTATCATGTATAAATGAATTTTGATATGAAAGTATTTTAACCTCTCAAGGTGCTTTTGAGCTCATCACGGATGAGAATAAAGCCGGTGATTGCCTATGGATTACTAATCGGCGAGGTCTTGAGTACTGGCCCACCCCATCAGAAGAAGCAAAGTACATGCTGCGTTCTACACGTTCCAGGAGAAGAACTGAATACAAAGCTCCACCAATTAAACTACCTGAGAGTTTTGAGAAAATGTGTGTATTTCAACTTTATTTCTCTTGTTATGACACATACACACACGAATTCCTCTGGAAGGTGTTTGTTTTCTGACTGATATGTTTACTATGTCTTATCATGATTTTATTCATTTAAAGATAGGATATTTGGTATTTTCATATAGCTACTTACTGTTTGCAGAGTTGTTCAGACCTTGACTCACAACTTTCGGAATGCTACCAGTGTAGTAAGAGCACCACTGAGATTACCTATCAAACCAAACTATGTTCTTGTGAAGATAATCTATGCTGGTGTAAATGCTAGTGACGTAAGTTGTTACATCTTTCTAGAGGACTTGTGTGCATTTAATTTCTTAATTATCTCTCTTGGAGACATGTCTAGGACTTAGCTTCTTTTCAAATTGCCAGAATTGTAGTAAATGTACTTTGGTTAGGCTGTTTAACTAATTGAATGAAAGAATTACAGATTAGCTCAATAAATTCAAGTTCAAAGGAAACAGCATTGACTTAGCATGAAATACATACTAATCTTATTAATCTAATATACAAGTGAATTTCCTGTATATTAGAAACACTACACTCGTGTCTATCTTTAACATGATATACCCTGATTTCATTGACTAATCATAATTTTGTCTAGAATTCTAACATGAGCTTGTAATGACAGGTAAACTTTAGCTCAGGTCGCTATTTTGGTGGCAATAACAGTGACCCTGCATCCCGTCTTCCATTTGATGCAGGATTTGAGGTATGATGTATCCCCAATCGTAGATTTCATTTATGAAGCTTACCACTTGATGCAGTATGCCTATACTCATGCGTGTACTGAGTTTCATACTTTCATTTATATTTTAGGCTGTGGGAGTAATTGCAGCAGTTGGAGATTCTGTTACTGACCTGAAAGTTGGCATGCCTTGTGCGCTCATGACTTTTGGAGGCTATGCTGAATTCACAATGGTGAGCAGTGTTTAATATATTGTTAATATTCTTCTTTCATTCTGTGACCTAATCACTGGTATTTCCATCTACCACTTATTATAATGCAAGTTATTAATGATGCTGTCTTGTTACTTGGTTTAGATTCCTTCGAAATACGCCCTTCCAGTGCCTAGACCAGAACCAGAAGGTGTTGCCATGCTTACATCAGGATTAACAGCTTCAATTGCTCTAGAAAAGGTGGATTGATAAAAGTTTGTCTAATTGCTTCACATGTATCCTGATTTGCTAATATTTGAAACTCTAATAATGTCATGTATCAATAAAATTCAATCTTTTTCATGATTTTCTACCATTGATGAAGCTTATATTTAGTGCTTCTTAATCTTCTACTTGATTGGCATGTCCTGATAAGAACTTTTATACTGTAAAGGCAGGACAAATGGAATCTGGAAAAGTGGTCCTTGTTACTGCTGCGGCAGGAGGAACTGGTCAGTTTGCTGTTCAGGTGCCTTCAAAATCCAACTCCACCTTTCATAAAACATATATATATTGTGTCTGTGTTACTAGGAAATAGGAATTATTTGTTTGAACAAATTGGAAGCTTCTTGATATTTTGTACTGGTAGGCAGAGTCTGAGTAACGGAAAACTAAGCATCCCAATTTAGACAGAGTTCAGCATCTTTTGTTTTCTTTAGTTACATTAGGATCTTATTTTTTTGGAATACATTAGTTATTGATACTATTTTTATTCTCTTTTTACCAAGCACTATTTGTTCCTGAGATCATAAAAAGAACTCTTCTTACATGTGCTTCTTGAGACCTAAGATAACTAATCACTATTTAAGATAAAGATTGCAAGTTGTTCTTTTGCGGTTATTTTATGAGACATGGTGTATATGTTCTTGCCATTTTTTTTTTTTTTTTATATTATTGGACTCTAAATATGAGATTCTATGTCTATGAAACAAAGAGAGGCAAAAAGTAGTCAAGATAGACTACAAACATTTGAAGATTCCATAGGTGCATTGTAGTAGTAGTAGTAGTGAAGTGTTATTACTTTGTGTATATAAAGAGATGAAGAAGAATTTTTTTTAAAATTTGAAGTTTGCTCAAATCTGTTAGGTAATTTTGTATGTGTTCCATCCAGATTTCCTAATTCTAATGTTCCATTGCCGGGCTTAGTAATCTGGATTATTTATGCAGCTTGCAAAATTAGCTGGAAATACTGTGGTTGCCACTTGTGGAGGTGGGGCAAAGGCCAAGCTTCTGAAAGAATTGGGAGTCGACAGAGTCATAGACTATCACAGTGAAGATATAAAAACAGTATTTTTTAATCCTTTGATTTGTTTGGGGTTTTGCTAACATTAACTTCAAGATACTATCAGATATTATAGCATTGTTTGATCATAGCTGATTTCACCCAATGCGGAGAAAATTCTTTATATTGCTTTTTATTTGTTTGTTAAGGTTGTGGCTACCACAATTTTTTAATTCATGTTTGATATTTATTAAAATGAATTACACAGAAGAACTATAAAACACTCTGGTTAATGAGTCCTTTATGTAAATAAGTCCTTTGGTTATTTTCACCTTTATACTAATTATTTTTGTTGTATATGTGAACCAGTGGTAGAAATACTTTTTAAAATTGTTGAGAAAGTAGCGAATCGAGAGATACAACATGTCTGTTGAGCCATTTGATCATGGAATGCCTCTACAGAGTCTATACTTTTTATTACGTTTTCTGACAAAAGCTTAAAACCAAATGGACATAGCCTATGTAAACTGCTTCGTATCAACATGTTAAGTTTGTGGCTTACTGTTGCAGGTTCTACGGAAAGAGTTCCCGAAAGGTATTGATATCATCTACGAATCTGTTGGTGGGGACATGTTAAAGTTGTGCTTGGATGCTTTGGCAGTCCAGGGACGACTCATTGTCATTGGCATGATTTCTCAGGTTTTTACTTATAAAATTTCACTGCATCTACAAAATACTACTAAGTACTAGCTACTTTTTCTTGACAAGTTAGCATGATTCATTTAGTGATTCAAAATTTTAAGGAATACCTTGGATTATCCTTATTAAAGTATAATGAAAAATGAATTTTAACTTCTATGGTATTGACCGTCAAATCCACCAGTTATATGGATCATGTTGTTCTGTAACCCATCTCAGATGTCTGGAATGAAATTTGAATTTAGCTATCTACATTACCATATTATTGAAGAGTAAAAGAATGCATGAAGCAATTACCTAGTATTAGTCCTTCTAGAATAGTGTGCTAGATATAAGTTGTTTTTTATCCTCAAATGAAGTGTATTGTTAATGAACAATATTTGATTTCATATTTCTTGTTTTCATTAATATCAGTATCAAGGAGAAAATGGTTGGACGCCATCAAAATATCCTGGACTATGTGAGAAGCTCTTGTCGAAGAGTCAAACTGTGGTATGTAGAAATATGAACTTATGCACTTTTAGGCAGCCACTACCTTTGTTGTTGTTTCTAATTGCTCATTTCATAAGTAGTTACAAATAAATATTATTATAAATGATTTTTTAATCGATTTAAGTTAGAGTGTAAATTAAACACCATAAACAAAGTGGGGAAATTTTGAATTTTCTAATTTTGGACAAGCGACCTATTTGTGTTGATTGTTTCCCAAGTTAAAAATGTATCCCAAGATTTCAATCTTATATACAAACTTCCATTTTTTAATCTGAATATGTGTTTCTCATTGTCAGGCTGGCTTTTTCCTGGTGCAATATAGTCACATGTACCAAGAACACCTTGACAGGCTATTTGACCTTTATTCTTCGGGAAAACTAAAGGTAATTCATATATATGCATTCCGATTCCATATTGTGGATGAATAAAAAAAATTAAGGTATAATGTTATGGTATTTGCTAGTTGTTATCTTTGGCAGTTGCCATGCTTTAAAGTTTGTGTTGTTTACTTTTTCTCGTTTGTTAACACAGGTTGCTGTGGATCCAAAGAGATTTATAGGCCTTCATTCTGTTGCTGATGCTGTTGAGCATCTCCATTCAGGCAAAAGCGTTGGGAAGGTAATTTCCTTTCTTAATAAAATAGTATTTTCAAAATACTGTATGTATAGTGCTATTTTGATTTTGTAACTTGTGTAACAATATATACAAATTTTCTAGGTGGTTGTCTGCGTTGACCCGACCTTCGGTCATCAAGTAGCCAAATTATGAATTAACACGATGTCAAATGCAGAAAGAAGTGAAGTTTCCAATTTAGTCTAGAGATTGTTCTCGGATGTTACTGAAAATAGCTGCTAGACCAGTGCTGGAATATTTATTCTCAATGCTTCTTCAATTTTGGATTACTTGAAAGAATAATGCACTTATGTATACCATGTTTATGTTTACACTATACAACAACTATGAGAAGAATAAGCGAGATATCTACAAAATAAATTATAAGTCCTTTCATTTTAGTTGTGATTTTTGTCCATGGCACTTGAATTGCCACCACCAAGAGTTCATGTTTCCAATTCCAACATTATTGAGGTTTATTACTATTGTATGAAACATCTCTTTATTTAAGATACTAATTATTACTCAACATACTTTTTTACCTATCAGAATTGACCAATATATTATTTACTTTAACTCTTTTTCCCCCTTACACATTTAAATTCAATTTTCAAATTTGACTAGATTTTCATACTTTCTCATCTTCAACTCCACCTTCACTGATCAGTGATTGGTAGACAAATGAAATTTCTTCCTTCTCTTCCATATTATTTTTTCTTTTTCCTTACGAAAATCTGTCTTGAATCAATATTTAAGTGGTTTCTTATATGTTTTTTTAGGGTTCTTTCTTTTTTCTTTAGGTGAGTTTTTTAAAAAAAAAAAAAATTTAATTGTAAGTTTGTTCCTTCTTATTTGTAATAATTTACGAAATTGATTACGAAATTTAACAATTTACGAAATTGATTATTATATTTTCAAAGTTGACAATTTAGGTTTGGTTCATATTTTAAAACTAAGAATGGAGATTTGATATATTTTAAATAATCTGACATTTCATAACATAGAACTATCTATATGTAATAATTAAATTATAAATATAAAAAATTTATGAAGTTGAAAGTTAAAATTTTACGGTGTTTATGAATTTACGTCATTGTATAATGTATTATATGACATGTTATTTAAAGTATGTCATGTCACCATTTTTTAGTAAAAAAATGAGAG
>JBBPBT010000938.1:2042230-2055280 GCA_037974875.1 Cicer bijugum | reverse complement strand
AGGAAACCCAAGAAAAAACTTGATTCAACTCATTATTTCTATTTTTCACTTTTAATATTTTTTAGAATTTTTTGTTGTTTTGTCAAATAAAATGAATATCTATTGCAAGTTTTTTTTTTATCAACCAAAAAAATCTTAAAATGTACCAATCGAGAGATAAAATCATTAAAAAAAATTCTTAAAATTGTACCCACAAAAAAAATCATCTTCGTTTTTTTCTCTACCAACAACAAAAAAACCTAAAACAGAAAATTGGAGAAAAATTGAAACAGAACTAAAAAAAATAGAATCTACAAAGTCATCTTTGGGTTAGGATTTTCTGATGAACACAAAAAATATTAAAGATGAAGTAAATTTGTGAAGTTAATAGATTATGATAATGTCTAACTTTAAAAATCGTTGAACACTCAGGTAGAAAGATATTGTATTTTAATTAATTTTCAGTTTTATGAATAATAAAGTCACACATTGAATAAAAGAAAAGAAATTATATATATATATATATATATATATATATTTGTTTTCATTATTATATAATGAATTTTAAATTTTTATGAAAAGTACACAAAAATTGGATGTATTTCTATTTTTATCTTTTCTCATTTTTCTATTATGTTCGACTTATCTTCGAACCACTTCTCCCCTTTATTTTTGTCCCCTCGATATTTACATTGGTTTTGTACCATTGTCCTTTCGATTTTTTGAACGATTGTTATGTTGTAGTCCTTTGATTTTTAGAGTGCTTTTATATCGGTCGTATCATTTTTAGAATGGTGTTATAATAATTTTTAAATTGGTGTTATATCGGTAATATAATTTTTTAAGTGGTTGTTATGTTATAATTCTTTTTATTTTTAAAGCTTTTTTATACCTATGGTAGTGTTATACCATAGTCGTATAATTTATAGATAAATATAACAACTTAATTCTGTAGATTTTTTAATAGTGATAATAGCACTATGAACGATTTTTGTGCAGAAGTCCTCATTGTTCTGTGTTTTGCGCTCTCGCCACTTTTCATCTTCTCTTCTTTGCGAGCTCGTTCCTGAACTTTCTCTCTCCGCGGCTCTTACGTTCTTTGCCGCACCAGTAGCGTTCTCGCGTCCCGTCGGAGCCGGCGTCATCTGAGTTCTCTCTGCGACCTGCGTTTCTATCTAGCTGTCCCCGCACCGCATTGTCTTGCTTAAACTTCTAAATTGCTTATTTGATATTAAATGTCAGTATCTTTTGTGTGTTAGAGTTTTATTGAAATGATTAGAGTCTTGTTCTTTTGGGCAATAAATTGAAAGTCAATCTAATTATTATAATTAGTTTTAATTTTTAATATCTTGCAAAATGCATGTAAAACATGTCTTTTGTTCATCCCTTGTTTACTGGTGATAAGTTTACTGAGAGTTGTTTGAAGAAAAGTGAGTTTCAAAATATATCCCTTACTTGCCTATGATATCACCACACCCTCTCTTGGATTGAAGTTGAGACATAGATGATAGATGCATATTATGATTGAAAAAGTTGAGGTGCCAAAAAGTTATACTTATTTTAGTACAACATTTGTAATTTTGTTCCTTTGACTATGCTTAGGTTATATTATCACTCACTATTCTGCTTAGCTTATATTATTCAGTAACTATGGTTTATATTTTAGGATACGTGCAACAGTAACAAAATAGAACTGAAAATACTTTGTGCAAAAAGGACCAATGTGGAAACTTGAAATTTCGAGAAACTAGCATATTTGGAATATACATTTGATATTTTCAAATCCAACACTCAAGTTAAATACTTGCAAAAATTAATTAATATTTGTAAAGATTATTAATTATTGAAATGCCATTCTATAATTACTTAATTGTTATTTTTTTGTTCTAAGTATAGTAAATGTATTTTGTTTTAAACATTTATTATCTTTTTGTAGCAATAGTGTTTTTAAATTTTAGTACTTCAAATGGATTTTAAACTATTTTTCAATTTTGTTAATTCATATGAGATTCTATCAAACTGATTATCAAAGTATTTAATTGTAGATAACATCAAATGGTGTGAGGATATAAAATATATTTGTAACCACATTTTAATTTTGTTTAAAAAAAATTAGTAACAACTAAAAAGTTTTACAAATAATGTAAAATGATAACATTTTCTAACTGTTAATGATATAGTAAATGTTTGATAGAGAAAGTAACAACATTAACATTAACATTCTCATTTCATGAAACTTTTCGAATTTGTGAAAGTTCTGTGCACAAAATGTTTGATCAACCATTATATTCAAATATTGTTATGCCAAACAACAGTATTCTACAAATCAAACAAAATAAAACGTTGGAAGATTCTCCCTTTTTCCACTTCGATATACTTGTCTAATTTACAAGTTTCCAGCCTAAAACACGACACTTTATTCCCTCAGATATTATATAAACAGAGACTTTCATGCTCTAACTATAAATACCTGAATAAATACATATTTAATTTCCCATATCAAACAATTATTACACAGTGAATATAGTTACTAAGTCAAGCCTCACCCAGTTTATTTCAAACAGTAAGTAATCAATCAGTGTCGGACTTGATTTTTGTTTCTAGGGATAATTATTATTTTTCTTTTGTCAATCCAGAGTGGAGATTTGAAGAAATACAGTAACAAAATTTTATAAAAAACAAAGCCCCTATAGCTCAGTGGTAGAGCGTCCTTCTTGTAAACTGAAGGTCTGTAGTTCGATCCTGCATGGGGGCATTTTTTATTATTAATTGCACCTATCCAGATAATCAATAAATTTTTTATTTCAATTGATATCCTCGTTACTTATTATCTCTTTTCATATATTTTTATTTTTACAAAAAGATTTTCATAAGAACAAATTTATTTCATGCATAATCATATAAAAGAGACTTTTCAATGTTCGAATATGACGTCAACATTTGATAAACTCTTTTAAATGAATGCTAGTCCTTAAGAGTATTCTCCAAATCCACTTATCCAAATTATTTTCCTACAAAACAAAGTTATCAACCAACAAATAACACCCCACAATCAAGTGCTCCTCCCACTAATCAATAATTAATGTTGCATTGAACTTTAAAAAAAAGAATAAAATCTTCTTTCAAATATGACAAAAAGGAATGGAGGGAGTATATTGAAAATTTTAGAAATTGAGTATTTTTATTTTCTGCAATTCTCACAAGAGGAATGTTTGTTGTTACAAATCCATATTTGAACAAAGGCAAGAATAATACTAATTTTAAGTTGTAACTACTTTTTTTACCTCTTAATCTATTTATATTACCACCATACCGCAATGTATGATCACTTTTAAGAACCTTCGTCTAATTTCGTGCACAACATGTTCGTATGGTATAGCATTGCTCTTGTCACAGTAATAAATATCCTGAGAGCAATTAAGAAAATGCTAAATGTCGCGAACCAAATTTCGTGAAAAACAAGCAAACGTCGTGGCAAACAAGCTTAAAAGAATGTCGATTGTTTTTCTCTTTCTTCTCTTCGTTTGCCCCTTCGAAGATTAGCACAAGAAGAAGATCAAACAATGATTGAAGCATGGTATACACATCCCAGTCCAACTCACCCATGTTCCATCTCCTTCTATATTTGATCGCTCTGTTGGTACTCTCTTTTACATTGAGATGCAGTGGTACTTTGAACCCTTTAATTATCAATTTCATATACAATATTTATTTGATTTTGGTGAAATTTGATAGTCAAAGTTAAATCCAATTTATTCTACTTTGAACCCTTCCTTAGAATTGGAATTTGATATCAGTTACTTGGTCATATATTTACTCCTCTATGTGCTCCAAAAGAAAAGTGATTTTGTAAATTGGCCCTTGATTTTAGTTAACCTCGTTAATAATCCAGCAGAAACATCAGTTTTCTCATTTCATGAAACTTCTTGAATTTGTGAAAGTTATGAGCACAAAATGTTTGAGCCACAGTTGCATTCAAATATTGTTATTCCAAACAATACTATTCCACAAATCAAACAAAGTCAAACATAAGTTTAATTTTCATGCTCTATTAATATAAAAAAATATTATATTATCAACACATTACAATCATTCATAAATATGACTTTAGAGATAATTATAATAAAAATTAAATATTTCTAATAATTTAACAATTGTGATTGTTTGAGAATGTAAAAACTTCGGACAGTGAAAATTATTTTTTTCCTTCACTTTGTTATACATGTCTAATTTACAAATTTCCAGCCTAAAACTAAAATATGGCACTTTATTCCCTAAATATACATACAGAGATTTTGATCCTCGAATCATAAATACCTCAATACAGCTTTTTCCCATTTCAAACAATTACTACACAGTGAGTAGCTTTTCCCATAAATACCTCACCCAGTTTATTTCAAACAATAAGTAACCAATCAATCCTTCCAAAGCCACAATAGTTAGGACTTATAATCACCTGTTTATTTCTAAGGCAATCAAATGCGACCGAACTCTAGCTATCTTTATTCACAACACCCTTCACATTCAACCACGCGCCACAAAATTAATAGTCGTATCATTGCGACCATTACAATGGCTGGCCTAGTGTTGCATCAAAATCTATCATATCCTCTCCTTTGTCACAAAATTCTTGATGCTTCAACAAGATTATCACAAAGTATCATCTCAAGTTAAATGTGAGAGAGAACCTTCATAACCTGGAGCGACCGACACGTTTAATACTTCTGAAAGGTGAATGTCTAGGAGGTGAGGCACGCAGCCTCCCATTTAGATTACCACAAAATTTCACATCCCAACCTTCTACATTCTTAGGAACACAAACGTCGTAAAGTAATTGACTGAGGACACTATGAGCACTCATGCTTGGGAAGCTGGGAACACAAACAGGTTCTTCTTTCTGTTCGTCGCGTGGAATCCCAGATTCTCTATCGTTGTTATGTCCTGCTGAACTAGGCAAAAAGAAGTGGTCACTTGGCCCCACCGCAACTCTTCTAAAACTCTCATTTGAATTAATTGCAACTTTCTGCAAATCACAGATTAACTCGGATATCTCATCTTGCGTACCGTCCATACCAGTTCTTTCTCGTTCAAGCATCGCTTTTCGTGAATATATTGACATGGCCTTCTCCAGTAAATGGCTCACAGCAGCTTTGTATTGGATTGGATGATGTTTGTAATGACCTGAATCAAATAATAATAACTATTGTGATTAGTCTGTTAAACTCATTCAAGCTTGCCGCAACATAATTGACACAGGCCTCGGACTAACCAACATGAGGGGAACTTCTTAGATTTACAAGATTGACATCACCATTCAGATTGCGTAATCGTTGGGCAAAATCATGGATACTTTGATATCTCACTAGGTCATCATTCTCCGACGATAAAATGAGAAATGGAGCCCCAAAGTTCTAACGACAACAATGAAATTAGTTTTAATTTACATAAGTAAAAAATAAAAATAGAAACATACTAAGGGGCTACTTCTAGTCATTCCTATTCCAATTTTGTCATACAAAATAAACGTTAGAATAGACATTATGTAATGCATATTAAAAATCGATAGAATATTTTGAAAAATTCGGACAAATTTCAAAACATTTTTTACTTTAGTGTTTCTGGAAATGGATTCTCTCTAGTTAGCTTTTATCTTCTCTCTATCACAATTAAAAAGAAAAATTCATAACCAAATGTCATTGCATCCGCATACACTCAAAGTAAAAAATTGAAAATATTGTTATAAAGTAAACGGGCCCTAAGCATTCCAGATGGTCATGATAGATACTTACAACAGAAGAATATAAAGCCTGCCAATGTTCAGCTGATTGAGATTCAAATCTAGTCAAGTACAAAGCATCTAAACCAGATGCAACAGACTTTGCTACCCAAGAAACAAGCTTTGATGGTCCACGCACTTTTGCAATCGAAGGGTGTAGAGAAAAGCGCAAGCCAAAATCACTTGTAACATCTAGAGGACCAGAATCATATATATGTCCAGAAACACAGTTCCTAAGCAATTGACAGTCATGCTGGGATATAATAAATCAATTAATAAATGTCACAATCGCCACAAAGTAGAAAGCATCATCAATAAAAGAAGAAAGTGAGGTTTGAAAGAAGCGAAAGATCATAATTTTTTTAATCTAAAATCTGAAAAGTGTATTACCAAGTTGAGTGGAGCTGTACATCTTCCTTCACTAAGCTGCATTTGAATGAAAAGCTATTATGATAGTGGCCATTTCAATTCCAAAAGGACATACAAACTTCAAATAATATTCTTCATACCAATGATAAAAATTGAATGCCTGAAATTACCTGAAATAATTTGTAGAGACAGGCTTTTGACCCAGCAGAAAAAGAAGCAAATACAACAGGACATGGCCTAGTCCTCAGCACCTGCATAACATAAAGCAACTTTTTCACTTAAAACCTATGACTGTGACTCACAGCTAAGAAATGGTAACTAGAGATTAGGGGTCGCAGAATAATTAATTGTAAATAGACATCTAAGAGAATTAATATAAATCTTCACATGTTTTGCAATTTTTAAAACTAACCTCGACAAGTTCATCAAAAACATAAAATGCCAATGGCACAGTGCTTTCATCATTGAATCTGGATGACAAGAAAATTGTGATATAAAAGTTCCATCAGTATTATACACTCAACCGATAAGTCTAGATGAGTACAAAGTTTGATAAGGCAGTGATGTGTGACCAATAGGCATTTATTTGGTTATGAAATGACCATGCCTATATTTTTTGCAGTTTAGAATAATACAACGCCAAGCTACATACAAGTGTACTTAATATGCTGTTGCTGGATATTAGTAATAGTTGATGCTAATAAAAATTGTCATTCTAAATATCATTAACTTAACTGAGAAAGTAGAACTTATTTTTTTGCTAAAATTCCAAATATATAAGCTTTGTCATAGAGCACTCAACCAGAAATAAAAACAACCGATCAAACGTAATATGTGGAGAACTGTATTTATTCAGACTAGTCTCTTATACTTCCATTTGCATCAAAATGAAATCACAAACCAATCTCAAGTGTTCCAAGCTAAATCCATGGCTGTCTTACAACATTCAACGCTATCTTATGGTATGAATTAAATATGTAAAGAAACAATTTAAGCCTCTCCAACCGACCCGTATTCTTAATTTCACAAGTCTGTACAAGCTACACATACATTGCTATTTGCTAGCCCACCCAATCTTCAGAGTAACTTTCTTATTCTATTTTGGGCAAAAGGTCCCCTATTCAAGTTGACAAAGTAAGGCAGCATATAGTTTCTACCTACTACGTATTAACAATAACTTCATAAATTAAACTTCCCTTCTTTATGATTCAGAGCCAGACAGCTAATGGTTGAAACAGAAACCTAATTCTAAGAAAATGTGTTAACATATGATCAAACATTTGATATTAAATAGAATTATTCTACTTTCACATGCAAAGCATCATCCAAGGCAATTTTTTGTTGCTATAAATATAACCATTACACATGGTTAGGAAAACATAGCATTGAATTCATAAAAGCTGTCCTATCACAAACTCAAGGCCAAGTATATCTGCAATAAAACACCCACATGTATGTGCATGCCTCTCTGCTTGAAGAAGGCAACAACTATGCTCCATAAGTACAACATTTTGAATCACAAACCACAAAATCATCTAGAATAAATAGATGCCAATATTACATACCAAAAACACTTAACTAGAAGAATCAAAATTACCTTCAAAATGTAATAATTCTGTTTGATAATCCAAATAACTAAGCACGGTGCCAGTAACCAAAAACCCTACATGATTATACATTCTATGACTAAAAAATACCTAGCAACAAGTATTATTTTAGTTCAAACTGTTCAAGAAAGCTCTGATTTTTACAATATCCGTTGAGTATGTCTCATAGGAAATGATAAGTGGGCAGGGTCGAATGAGCCGAGCAAGAGTGTCGTTGTAATCTGATCCTTACTTAGTATTTAAATACAACTTGTACTCTGTGAACCCTAATTCATTTCATTCAATCTAACACAAAGGATCTACCGCAGCTCTGTAGTCGGAGACGTAAGTATCGTCACCAAACATGTTGTATTCCTGTTTTGTGATTTCATTTTCCTTAATATTTTATGATCAAGTTGCTGTTCTAACAATATCGCATCTCCATGTAACACAAAGTCCACAAATTTATCAAGTTATTAATCAACTAATTCCATCCGGTGGCCAATCAAAGAAATTCGAAAGCAACTTCATCAAATGGAAGGGAGAAAAAAGTGGTCTAGAAGCTAGAATTAAAGGAAATAAAGACATTGAAAACAGAAACAAAAAGGGGAATTATAATTTTTGTGTGCGAAGAAAGAACAGAACGATAGAGAAACTTACGCGGATAGATAATGGGCATAACAAACAAGGGAATTCCATCCGAAAGAGGAATAAAGGTCAACGAAATCATGTAAGAGGGTTTGTGGAACGGAAACCCAAGCAAAGATTACAACGATTCCTTTGAAATCAGTTTGATGTTTTCTTCCCCAGTAGATATTACCGCCTCTGACGGCATAACCACTTTGAACTTCAGCTCCACTCATAGTTCGGTGATGACCCAGTAACCGAAACAAGTGAATTTGAGCTGGGAAATTCAAAATCGATTAACGCAACAGTGATGGGTTATGAAATTGGAAAAGATAGTGGTGTTGTTGTTGTTGGTGGTGAGTTTGCAGTAATATTTTGATATAATTAATTGAGACTAATGAAGGCAATAATAATGATTGGTGGTTGATGGGTGATATCCTAATAGAGTTTGAGTTAATAGTGTTCTATTTGGATTCAAAGGTCATGGTAGCTTGAACCTTCGTTATTCAAAGGTCCCTCATCATCGACCCCACGTCTCGTTTCAGATGGATGAGTTACCTTCTCTTTCCGCGTCACCCTCTTAACTTCTAATTTTATATATTCCCTTGCCCCTTTCCAAAATTATTAAAATATTTTATTTTTGTATTTACCAATCACACTTTTTTTGTTGTCAAAATACTCTGATATAAAAAGCGATTTTTTTATTTATAAAAACTACTAAAAATAGTTTATTATTTGAATAAATTTTTAATAAAATTGATGATATTATTATTTTTTGTTATAAATAAGTCTTGATTATTAGTCTTGATTTTAAAAAAACATCATTTAAAATTTTATATAGGTTAGTATAATGATATAGTCTTGATTAATAATTTATTATATTATTTACAAATTAATTAATATATAATCCCCTAATTGACATATATATCAAAGTTATTGATTTTAAAAAAACATTATTAAAATTTATTATATTAATTATTATTTTTTGTTATAAGTATTAATATTTTATTATATTATTTATAATTTATTATATTATTGGCAAATTAATATATATATATATAATGTTTATTTAATTATTATTTTTTTGTTAGTATTGATATTTTTTGATAGTATTGATATATATTTTATTATTGTATTCGGTATATATTTTATTATTGTATTGATAATAATATATTATATTGTGTGCAAATGCATGCTCCCCTAATTGACATATAAATATGTCAAAATTTATATTAATACTTTTGAAAAATAAAGCAATTAATATATAAAACATCAATATATATATATATATATATATATATATATATATATATATATATATATAAAGCAACTATAGATTAGGAATTTTCCTGGAAAAAAGGGTCTTACTGGTGTTGTTTTACTGTAAGTGGTTTGATCCATCTAGCAGAGGAACTAAAATCAATTTAATATCCAATACTGTAGACATTCGAATGAGCAAAAGATATTCACGGTTTTATTTTGCCCTGGCCCATAATGTAAGACAAGTGTATTATGTTCCTTATCCATCAACTGTCAGAAGCAAGCAAGGTTGGTGTGCTGCAATCAAAACAAAATATTTTTCTATATATGACGATAATATTTTTCAAAAGGGACTTATACAAAATATTTTTCACAAAGCCTTTTCATTACACACTTAAATAGAAAATTTTCCTTTCCAATAATATTATAATCTTTAAGCTAATGACTCTCTTTATTTTCACAAAACTTTCTCATTACACACTTAAATTGAAAATTTTACTTTTCAACAATATTATATTCACTTGTTTCTTTTCAAGTCAAAAATTATTTTGTAAGGTTTGAATTATGTTTGTTTTAGATTTTTTTAAAATTATTTTATTAAAAAAATTATTATTTTTTTGTTTAAAATGAAAAGCTAAAATTATTTGCCTATTGTGATAGATGAGAGAGAAAAAATGAAACACAATTAAAAAACACGGAACTTAACTCAATAAAAGATTATGTCATTACCATTACTTTATTTTTTGAAAATTCCAAATTGCTCTCCGTTAATTTTAAATAAACTTTTATCTATCAATTTACATTAATTCATTAGTTGTGTTTCATATTTTTTTTCTTCACGCAGTGACCATTTTTTTCTTTTTCCACATGTTGTTAGTTTTCTCATTCCATGTGATATTCGTCTAGGTTTTCATCTAGTAAATTTTGTTCTCTTTTTCGATTTTAAATTTTGTTCTCTTTTTTTATTTTTCTACATTGTTTTTTTTATAATAGTCAACAAATAAGAGTTAAAAAACATTTTTAAAAAAATCACAAAAAAATAATATTTAAATTATTTAAAACAAAAATTATTTTTATTTAAACTCAAATAAATGTACCCATTATAATCTTATAAGTTAACGACTCTCTTTATTTTTTTTTAGATGAAAGAATAATTTAATTAAAATGAATTCGATAAATTAAAATTTGAAAATTATATGTATTTTTATTAAATTAACATCGATCAAACCATTATCATATCACTAAAAACTAAAAATAATATCAAGAGATGATCAATCAATCATAAATTTTCGGATGTTTTTAAGTAGCTGACTAGTGACTTCAATGAATTGTGGCATATTCCGAACTACTCATGAGTGGTTTTTCGATCCGTAAGTTTTTCGGGCCATATTTTTATGCTGGAGCTATCAATTCGCGAATTGTTTTTGAGTGGGAATTAGCTTGAATGATCCAAGAACCGTGTGGAATTTGAAAAACTGTAAATTACTTTAACCTGTCCTGCAAACGGAGACATGCTTGTACACTGTAGTAATTTTCTAGATTGGTGGCAATTATCATGGAATCACATTTTACCTAAAGTACAAATCGTGAAAATCACAAAGATAGTTTTATTGGGAGTGTCATACAATAGTAGTAATTCCTTCATCGTAAGCACCACTTAAGTTTTGTTTAATTAGTTCCTGTAAAATTTAGTTCAAATGACAATTTTCGATATTAGTAAATTGAAATATTATATTTCTCATTCGAACTCGATCCTTAATTTATAATAGTATGTAACTTGCTTTATTATTTTATTTTAAATTTTTTGTATAAGTAGTAAGACATTTGTGTGAAAAGCAAGTGACCATATTTCAATTAAGATATTGTTTTATCTCTAAATATATATTATTTATTTTTTATTGAAATATTGTGTTTCTATCACTAATTGACGCGTCTCAACTCTAAAACAATAAACTAATTTGAACATGGTCTTAATTAAGACATGTTTAAAATTTTCAAATAAAGATCTTTACTTTCTTTTCAACCATCGCAGGTATAAATCACTATTTTAATCATTTTGATCCCTAACTCAGTCAATTTAATATCTAACATTACAATGGTCAAAAATTATTTTGATAATAAGTTGAATACGTCAAAGACTATTATGATAATAAATTTTATCTCTTATAAACTATTTTGATAATTCGATAAATAATTTGAATTTTAGATCAAAATAGAGACCGATCGAAATGGGAGTGTCCTATAATTTCAAAGATTAGAAAGATAATTTTCCCATTTTAGAATATTTGTGTTCTTGTTTACTTGTAGTTTTTAAAGTTTAATACTGGTTTGTCCCTATTACTACAAAGTTTAATACAACTCCTCTATAATTAATTTTGGGCACACAGTAATTTTGTGTTCCTATTTGCTAAAATTTTAGATATGCACACAAAAAATTATTTACTGGTACATACAATATTAGTCACATTGGTAAATTGTTTTTATTGACTATATAAGTTTTATTATACTATTTCTATTGGATTCATTAAGTTTTCCATCAACAATAAAAACAAAGCATCATTGATTAATGTTATTTGAAAAATATGAAGTACAACATAAAAACACCAAGACTACGCAAAAGACCAAGAGTACACAAAAGGCCAGGAGAAGAAGAAGTTTCTTGAGGTTGGATTTAGTGACAGACTTGAACAAATACTTTAGAGATGTCGAATTTTTAAATTTTAAATTAATAAATTAAATATAATATTTTATTGTATATTAGAATTTTATATTGTAAATTTGCTACGTAAACAAACATATTTTTTTACAAACACAAGTGCAAAAGAAGGAATTTAGGAGAGACATAGTTATAAATATAACTTATCATTTTGGTTCATATGTTTGGAGAGGAAAAAGATAGCTAGTTTGGTTGAGCTTTTACAAATTCTCACAAAATTTAATTCAAATTGACGAGTTGTATGTTGATTTGATTCACTTCAATTAAATTGACATTAATAAAAATTAAAATATTTATTTTTAAAAATATAAATTTTTTATTTTAAACACTAGACTTTTTATACTATATATTAAGACAATTAAGTTAATATTTTTTAACGACAAGAGTATACAAACTACAATGAGAAAATAATATGTAAATTATTAAAAAAAAATCTTTAAAGAGAATGCATATATTTAAGGTAGCAATATAGTGATATAGTATAATGATTTTATTAAAACGATTTTATTCAAACATTGGTGATCTATTTTAAATAAAGTAAAATTATATTCTCAAATCATCAAAGATTAAGTTTATTTCGGTTTATATTGAATTCAAACACAGAAAAAAAAATCAATTTAATTGATTTCGATTTTGTTTTTTTAGTTTATCAAATCATTGATTCGATTTTTAAATCTCTAGACAAAACTCAAAATATATACAATTTAAATTTAAGTTGAAATGTGTAGTGTATTTTT
>JBBPBT010000938.1:2001710-2013582 GCA_037974875.1 Cicer bijugum | reverse complement strand
ATTGACAATGGATAGAAGATATTTTTGATATTATCTTTTGTTGTGATTGTTGCATGAACTAAAATATAATAATTATAAAATATAAATGACTAAAATGAATCAAAATCAAAATAAATGGTCTAAACATATATTAGATAAAAGATAAAAGAATAAAATTATATTTAACAAAAACCAAAATATATAAGTAACGACAATAATTTAGATTTACGAATTTAAAATGTTAATTATACTATTGAAATCAAATATCATTAAATTTAAATGAATTTAAATGAGTTGATTCAATTAAACTCGTATTTAAATAAATTAAATGAATTGAGTTAAATACATATTGAATTTGTTTGAAAGACTTAATTGGTGGATTTTTTTTTATAGCCATACCCAACAATATTTAGGCCACACCTAGTCAACTACTAACATTGATAATGTATTAATACAGTTGTCATTGATGGTTAATTAATTAATAAACAGATGCTAAAATTAAATTCCTGATCGGTAGAAATAAAACAAACGCGAGTCCTACCATGATTGGGAATTAGGAATTTAACTGACAACGAAGATGTTCAACTATTTTTTTATTAATAAAATTAGCAAATAGTTATTAATACTAATTATTTATAAATAAATAAAACACAAAACAAAGAAATAGAAACTCTAGAATTATTGAGTAAAAAAAAAGAAAAAGAAACTCTAGATTTTCAAACTTTCGTAGAATAATAAAACGAAAGAAACAGCGGCAAAGGATGTTCACAATAATTATTCATTATTCATAATAATTATTAGTTGTGCATAATTGCATGCTTAACCACTATTGTCTATTGGTAATAAAAGAAGTAATTTGATTAAGCAAAGAAAAAGCGTTGTCACAGTTTGGGTTGAACAGATGAAAAATATGACCTTCCCCTTTAGTCTCCACAACTTCAACAACACCACCCCAACCAATTTTTTCAAGCAGTTCCTTATAATACAAACCCCTATCCTTCAACAAATCCTTCTCAGCAACACAAGTAAGCACTCTCTTACAACCCAACTTCCCCAAATTCGGATCCTTTTCCGGGTTAATTAACGGGTCATCGGATCCAATTGTTGTTGGACACACAAAACGCCATAGATTCTCAGCCAAACCTAACTGTTCAGATTTCTCAGCCTCAGATCCAATCCTTTCCTCACCCCAAAAGTAACTATGAACCAAAACAATCCCTTCAAGATTAACACCTTGAAGCCCTTCGGTTCCGACCCGAATACCCATATGATGTGCAATGTTAGCACCAGCACTATCTCCTGAAAAGAACACTTTCTCAAAATCAGCGTAACGGTTAATCCATTCATCAGAACCGTTTCCGTTTACATGAGAAGCGACCCATTTAAGGGATTCCCATGAATCTTCGTAAGCTATAGGAACAGGGTGTTCTGGCGCTCTTCTGTAATGAACGGAAACAGCGATTACATTAGTTTGAGAAACGATTGAGTTGAGGAATCTATGGTATTGTAGTGAGAAAGGTGTTTCTATGCAGAAACCACCACCGTGAAAGTAAACAAGGAGAGGGAGTTTTTGGGTTTGAATTGGATCATTGTTGTTGAGTTTAGGAATGAAGATTCTAGCGGATATGTTTTTGTCTTTTGAGATTGTAACGTCTTTGGATTCAACGTTTGTCGTTGGATCAAAAGAAGGTGGAACGACGTCGCATCCTAAGAGTCTTTCTACGTGGCCGTTTCTGTAGAGTTTTATGAACGGTGAGAGATCTAGAACTACTTCGTTTGAGTTTGAATCCATAGTATAGAGAGATGGTGAAGATATTTCCAAGGGTTTCTTCTTTTATAGGTAAGGAAGGTTGGTTTGCGACACTATTGCGTTGAAAACTAGAACCAGTGGATAACTAGTTTGGTTACTTCAAACACTGTTTTTATGTGGAAATTTGAATTACCTACTAAATTTATATTTTCTAGAGTGAACAAGCAAATTAAAATATGAAATTATATATGGATATTATTAGCTCTTGAATTTTACAAACAGATAAATATTTTATTAAAATTATATTATTTATCTAGATTTTTTCTGTTAGATTTTTTTAATTGGTAACATAATTGAATATTTGATTTGTCAACGTTTATTTTTCAACGTTTTAAAATAAATTTGTCGATGAAATTTTGTAGATAAAAATGTGAGTAATTATAATTATGTATCAATTAATTATGGATAAATTAATCTGTAAAATATTTAAAAATTTAATAAAAATGTTAATCTGCATTATAATGACATCGAAATAATATCAACGTGAAATGATAAAATATTCAATTAAGATGTTACATAATCATAATATATAACAATAAAAATTTAAATATAAATTATTTGATTATTATTTTACTATTTTAATGTGATGTATTTGTCAATTTATTAAATTTAAAAATTAATTTCAATGACACCTATAATTTAAAGGACTAATATGCCTTATTACTTCATAACTGAGGTTAGGTAGTGAGGTTAGGTTGTATTTGCAAAATTTTGAATCAATTGTCTACTATGAATTGAAAGATAATTTTTATCGTGCACCATGGTCTAGCATTTTCTATATTTGAAAAAAGTTAAAAACTCTAACAACTACATGGTCTCGTCTTTTTAAAAGTTAACGTTAATGGTGGTGTTAATTTTTAAGATTAAATTAGTGATTCAAATCATTCTGATCTTAATAATCATAAAAAATAAAATAAAAAAACAAATATATATCGTAATAAATCGACGTCAATCATATAACATTTTATTCATAAAGACAAATAAGATCATTGACTTTTAAATATTAGTCCACACTAGATCACTTATAACTTTGATCCACCATAAAAGTCATTCAATTAAACTTGACCATGTTTACTCCACTAACTATGTTTAGAGTTATCTTAAACATTTTACAAGATGAAATATTTGTTCTCCGTTAATGTGATTCCACTATTACTAACTACTTTACTAATTCATAAAAGCTTTGGCAAGAACTTGATGATTTTCGTCCTCTACCTACATGTTCATATAAACCACAATGTTCTTGCACCTTCTAACTAATATTTATGATTATCAGGAAAATATTTATGTATTTCGTTTCCTAAAAGGTCTTAGTGAGTAATATTCTCATGTCCGATCAAAAATAGTAATAGATCCAATTCCTCATATCAGTAAGTTTTTTTTTCTATATTTATACAACAAGAACGACAATTCTTTAATCCTACCGAGGAACCAAAATCCATTGTTGTTGTTTCTAATGTTGGTCGTAGTTTTGGCTGTGGTTCTTCCTCCCTTGGTGGTCGCACCTATGATGGTTGAGGTCGTGGATACAAGATTTGCACTCACTACAATAAACATGTCACATTATGGATGTGTGTTTTAAGAAACACGATCATCCTCCTCACTATCCATGTCCCAGTTCTACATCTAGCAATTGTTCATCTAATTTTAAAGATGGTGATGCTCATGACAATGTTAACGAAAACAATACCTCTGATGTTGAAGTTGGCTCGTCATGTTTCACCTTGGTATAGCAAAAGACTTTATTAGCATTGTTGTAAGCTTCTAGGTTTCATCTTCAACCACTTTTAATCATCTTTAGAAATCGTTCTCCTCTGTTTTAGGTAATCATCTATCTCATGAAGTTTTGAATTTATGTATCAATCATGTATGTTTTTCTGCCAATGTGTTTTAATCTTTTAAATGTAATCCACCTATTTTCATTAAATTGTTGAATGACTCCATAGTTATTGCTCAATTTGTTGACACAATGACAATTTTTATCTGACTAATGCACTTTACTTATCTCAATTTACCACTAATCTCATCTATATGGTGTTTCATGCCACCAAATGTTTGATATATGACAATATCTCCTTCAAGATAATTGGTACAACTAGTGTTCAACATGGTTTATATTTGCTCATTTGTCATCAATTACATATTTCTACTAATTCCGCTATTTCTTGTACTTTTGGTTCTATTTTGCTCTAGTATTCACCATGTTCTAAGCTCAAAGTGTAATATTTGACACTTTTGATTCGACCATCATTCTCTTGATACTTTGACACATTAATAAACAATTCCCTTTTGTTCATGTTGATAAATGCATTGCCCCTTGTGATATATGTTTGTTTGATAAATAGAAAAGATTGTCATTTCCTCTTAGTGTTTCATGTTCTAATTCTTGCTTTTATTTAATTCACATGGATATTTGGGTCATTTTTCTATTCTTTCTATATTTGGTTACAAATATTGTTGATGATAAAAGTAGATATTGTCGGATTTTTCTAATGAAACTTCAATGCTTGTCAAATCTTTCATATCTTTTGTTCACACTAAGTTTAATAAGAACCTAAAATGCATTTGATCTGACAATGGTAGTGAGTTCCTTCTATTTTTTTTTTTTTATCAAACCAATGGCAATGCTCTGTTGAGACAAACTCCATATTTAAAGTTTTGATGAAAATAAACAAAGGTTAATTAAGAAAGTTAATTATGATTCTAAAATGTTATGTTAATTTAACATGTGTTTTTGAGTAAATTTAATTAAGAATAGAATCAAGCAAAGCAAAACAACAACAAGAACATTAAAAACGGAGGAAGATCTCCAGCTTCAAAAAAAGTTCATCACAACACATTGATCAATCTTTTTCTACCTCTTTAACGAAGAGTTTGCCCTAGAAATTTATTCAAATAGAATCAGTACATGGCAAGGAACAAGTAGGATTCATCCAAACTCAAAAATGTTATCTGATCTCTAAAATAAAACGACTCAAAGTCAGACAAAAATCAAGATAGTTTGTACCTCTAAAAATCAAACTGTCAAGAAAGTTTGATCAACCTTGATATATGATAAGAAATTGCAAAAGTCATTCAGAATGATTAAAACAGAAACTCCAGATTGATTTTTAAATCTCAAGAAAGTTCAAATTAACAGACCCAGATTGATAACCAATCTTCGTTTTCTGCATAACTTTAGCAGTTGTGCATTCTCTTCTGCAATGGCATATAATTCTTCTCCAAACTTCTCTGGCTACATTCAAGACTCAAGATCGAGACTGTACCATCCAAGATCAAAGAAGAAACGTCAAAGGCTTTTTTTAAAAAGATAGAACTGCTTTAAATGTTAAACCAGAAAAGTAAGAAAGCAGGTTTTCAAAGCTGAATTATTTTTTAAGATGATATATTGGCTTCAGTCAAACTATAGAGCACTACCAACAGATCTTTTTGACCTTCATTAAAGTCCTCTAATGCCTATAAATAGAAGTCCATAAATCAATCACATACATACATACTTGAAGTTCTGATTTTTCGCAAAATAGAAGTTGATCTATATTCTTTTATTAGATTGCGTAATTATCATTAGATCCTTTGTAAATAATCAATTCTCAAACAAGAGTTGAGAAATATCAGATTCTGTCAAAAACAATCCAATTGTAAAAACTCAAACTATAAGAGTTTCTTAATAGTTTGTTTAAGAGTACATTAAATCATATCAAGGTTAGATAGGTGCTGATAGTGCTTTCTGGGTGGAAAGTAATAGAGATTGAAACAGATCAAGGTTGATCTAGACTACGTGTTGTAAGATAAAGAAGGTTCTTTGTTTTAAACACTTAGTGGAAAATCTCACAGTGTGAGGATTAGACGTAACCCACGTTGGGTGAAGCAGAATATATCTTTGTGTGATATTATTTATCTTATCTCTTTATTTGTCATACTTAATTGATCAACTAAGTTAAAACATAAACTGATTTTCTGTTTTAAGCTAATCAATGGACGTTCTTTGTTTTATAATAAAAACCAAGAACGTTCTTTGTTTTCTGTTTTCATAACCTAGAATCAATCTTAAGTTATTTTTTTAAGTTTTTAACAGGAATTTTTGAAAGGTGCATTTATAATTCAAACCCCTTTCTTGTAAATCGACATTGTTACTTCATGTCCATTAAACATCTTGTGTTGAGACACCTCAGCAAACCAAAATTGTTGAGCTTAAACATTAACACATTTTGAATGTGACACATGCCCTTTTATTTCAAGTAAAATTACCCAAACCTTTTTGGGCTCAACCATTATTCATGTAATATTTCTTATTAAAAGATTGTCATCTAAACGTTTAAATTATTTTCTCCTTATCGCATATTGCATAATACTGCTCATAATATTTCCAACTTGAAAGTTTTTGATTGCTAATGGTTTTCTACTACTTTGCAATACAATAGAAGAAAAAAAAAGCTCACAATCTCACAAATGTGTTTGCTTGGGAAACAAACCTGGTAGTAAAAGCTATGTACTTTTTTATATGCTTTCTAAAGAAGTTTTTCTTTTCGTGACACTGCTTTTTTTAGTCTATTTTAACTTATCCTATTGTTAATTTAAGTTTTCAGCAACCAAATCCTACCCAAGTTGGTAATGACTTTGATTGTGATAAGTTTCACAATAATTTTACTATTTCCCCTTCGAATTGCTCTATTGTTCTTGTTACAAATTCTCCTCCAACTCATAATTCCGCAACACCTCTTGATCACTCCAATGCCACCGACTCTGAAACCACTCTTGCTTTGGATTCAGACTCTAATGGTTCAACCTCTTCATCTAATCATGGTAACACACCTCTTTTCACTCCTAGAATAAGTGGTAGAGTTACTCATCCTCCGTCATATCTTCAATATTTTCATTGCTATATGTTAAAGGTAAATTTCATAATAAGTTTTGTTCTTCTAACACTATTCAAGGTACTCCTTATCCCTTGTCTAATTGCATATGCTATGACAACGTATCGCTTTCTCACAAGATCTTTTCTATAACTATTTCTACTTTGAAAGAACCCACTTCTTACTCTAAAGAAATTAAAGACTCCAATTGGAGACTTGCAATAGGTTCTGAACTCTAATTTCTTTTAAACAATCATATTGGGGAACTTAATTTTTTTTTCCTCCCAGTAAACAAGTGATTGGATGTAAAAGTATTTTTAAATTAAAATTTTATACTAATGGTCATGTGAACGACACAAGACTCACCTTGTTGTTAAAGGGTACAACTAAATTAAAGGTCTTGATTATTTGGACACCTTAAAATGACCACTATTAGATTATTACTTTTTGTGGCTACGATCAACAACTAATTTTTATTTCAACTCGACATAATCACGACTTTTCTCCATAGGAATCTCATTGAAGATTTTTATATGAAGGTCCCTATTGGACTTGATGTTTCTAATAAAAATCTTGTTTGTAAACTCAAGAGATCTCTTTATAGATTAAAGCAAGCAAGTTGACGGTGGAATACCAAATTATATTCATCTTTAAAACAATATGGTTTTCCTCAATCTAAATATGATTATTTGCTATTTATTCGCTCCACTTTTGCTGGTGTTAGTCATTCTTGTTTATGTTGCAAGCTTCTAATTGTAATATGTATTTAGCATTTAAGATCTCAACATATTGAAATATTTTATTGATTTTGAAATAACTCACAATACAAACGGTATTTTCTTATGTCAAACGAAGTACTATTTGGATCTTATCTAGGAAGCTGATTTGGTTGGTTCAAAACCATGTTCAACACCAATGGATGCTAATTTAAAACTATTCATTTCAACTAACCAAGCTCTTTCTAATGTCACTTTTTTTAGAAAAGTGATTGGACAACTTTGTATCTTACAAATACTCTTGATATTTTTTTTGTTGTTTGTAGGGTAAACGAATTTATTTCAGCACCTACAGACTTGCATCTCGAAGCTGCATTTCATATTGTTTGGTTCATCAAGAACTATCCAGGTAAATGGCTCTTTTTTCCCATCTAACTTCTCATTTCACATCAAAGACTTATGTGATTTTAATTTGGAGTGTTGAACAAGTTGCCAACGTCTTCATGAAGGCTTTCTGATGAATTGCAAATGTATTACTCACAAATGTTCTATTTGAATATGATTTCACAGACAAAACCCACACTACCCATTCTTTTTAAGCTCTTCAAGCTCACACCAAATGTTTGCCAGAGTTTAAATCTGCGACAAACTCAAAACCTACATTAGTAGTAACATCTGCACATAAATTTTCGTTATAAAATAGCAGCTTAATCCTTCTTTACTACACCAACTACAAAGTAACACTAAATAATTGAGAAGCTAATTTATCATATTTTGAGAGATGACTTTACATCCATATGTTTAAATTTATTGTGGTAGAGGACAATGCGTAAGGAGATGTTTTTGGCATTATTTTTAATGAAAGAGATGACACTTTAATCTCTCACTAAAAATATTTATAAAGATGAAGAACGAATGTCTTTCTGAATTTGTGTCATGAATGACACAAACTGTTTAACAAGAGCCACCGATTTATCCTTAGAAGGATTAAACAAATGAAACACGTGTCCTTCATCTTCAGTCTCCACCATCTCCAACACTCCATTCCACCCGCTCTTCTTTAATGCCTCATAATAACTCCTTCCTCTCTCCCTTAGAAAATCCTTCTCCGCCACAAACACCAAAACCTTCCGACAACTCAAACTCGAAAGTTTTGGATCATTCACCGCGTGTATTTTGGGGTCATTAAGTCCACCATAACTCGGGTATAAAAACTCCAAAAGCTCGTCTTTCTTCTCATTATTGCTTCCAAAGAAAGGATGAAGCAACACCATCCCTTGAAGCTTCAACGATCCAAACCCCTCCGTTGAACCTCGCATCGCCATGTTGTGGGCGAGGTTACCTCCGGCGCTGTCTCCGGCAAAGAAAACAATATTGAGATCGGCGTGGTCTTTGAGCCACAAGTCAGAACCTTTTGAGATCCATTGAATGGCTTCCCATGTGTCATCGTAAGCGATAGGGAGGGGATGTTCAGGTGCTAATCTGTAATAAACGGAGAACATTACATATTGTTAGGTTAGAAGTTAATTACATTTCACTCTTTTGCACAACTAATACAAATCCCATTCAAATCTAAATCAACCATAATAATAAATAAATAAATAAGTTCTTGCATGTGGAAATCACCCTTTATTTTCTTCTTCTTCTTCTTTTTTTTTTTTTAAATAAACCTTCATCCAGTGTTTTGTTTAGAAAATTTCCCAGATTCATGAACATTCGGCTCTAGCACGAATTACTCCTCCTCTTCTATAATAATTGAGCCGATCATTTTACAAATTATTTTTTACAAAATTATAATAGTAATGTATTATCAATATCAATATCAGAAAAATGTTACAAATAATATTAATTAAAAAGTTGACAATTTTTTTACAAATGAATTGACATCGAGTAAATACTAATTTTTTATAAGAAAAACAATGGAGACGGGAGTGTCGTTTTGTATCGCTCTCTAACCATGTTTTGTGAAGAAAAAAAACAGTTCCACCATCCCATATTTTCATATATTTCAACCAGTAATTTCAAACTGATATGTTAAAGAATCTAGAATTTTTCTCCAAAACAAAACTGGGAGTGAAATGTCTTGGTTTCTCGACACTGGGGAAGAAAGGGTGATTTACAAAGTTAGCTTGCGCATGATTAAAAGAGGAGAAAATCATTAGAAAGAAACAGAGGAGAAAAGATTTCATAAAAAACAAGGAGGAAAGAAATAAGATCTTATTTTTGAGAGAGAAAAACAGACACTGCCGTCTCCACTCTACATTATTATTCGTTCACATTTAAAAATAAAAAATAAAAAATAGGTCTCATCAGTCATCACTCATCACCCCCAAGTAAAAAAATTAAGAGGACTTCCATTGGACATTGAAAATTGATATTAACAAAATTAAATTATTAATAATTGAATCATATGTGATATCAAAATTCTAATTTAATTAATTTTAATAGATATTATATTAATATATATATATAGAGAGAGATAAATTAAAAAATATTATTAATAAAAAAATTTATAATACCAATACACACTTTTTTAAACTATACTGCAGAATTTGTAAGGAAAAAATTGATAAATCTGACAATTTCATTGGTTTTGCCTAAGAATAATGTGTTATGTTCGTCATCAACCAAAAATTTCTCCAAAATTATACAGTCATGCTATTTGATATGACCATTTTTTCACGAAAAAAATAGACACTCACATGTTAATTTTGTGAAGAAAAAAAGTGAAAATTAGAGTTCGGCAGAATTCATCGATAATTGAAGTAAAAAGGCAAAATGCACTCGTTTGTTTATGTATCCTGCTTGGGCGTAACATGAAGCATATCATTAAAACATATAAACACAAAGTACATATTATTGATTAATAACTATATAAAATAGATGTATATTTATCGTAGTCCATTTTGTTTGTTGAGTCGATTTCAAATAATTAAATCATTCTCTCAGCTATTTCAACTTTTCTCATTAAAATAATTTCAAATACCTGTAATGAACGGAGAAAACGATGACGTTTGCTTGTGCGGCAACGGTGTTGATGTGATGGTGGTAACCAGTGTTGAAGGGGGAGCAGAGGCAGAAAGCACCGCCGTGGATGTAAATGAGGATAGGGAGTTTTTGAGAGGCAGTGACATTCGGGGGAAGGTAGAGACGAGCTCCGATGCCGGTGTCTGAGTTGATTGTAATGTCTTTGGATTGAACGCCGGTTAATGAGTCGGTGCCGGGTGGAGTGGTTTCAGTGCCGAGGAAGCGTTCGACGCGACCGTCTTTGTAGAGACGGAAGAGGTGAGGGAATTCGCGAACGATTTCATTGGAATTGGGATCCATAGTGTAAACGTGTAGGTTTTGACTTGAATGAAAAAGTGAAGTGATGCAACAGAAATTATTGTGTTTTGTAGAGATAGAGAGTCAAAGGGAAAGTGGTTTTTTTTTTTTTTTTTTTTTCGAATAACCTTTTTTTCAAAAAAAATATTATTAAACTATTGTATTTTAAAATTTAAATATCAAACTACATTTTTTATTTTTTTTAATTATAAATCGTCTTTTAGAACTACTTCTAATACTTTGTCACAAAGTTGATTTCTGTATTTTTATAAATTATATTAATTATATAAATATATATTATTTTTATTATTTTAATAAAAATTGAAAAAATTCAAATTTGTTTTAAAAAAAATTATCTAAAAAGTCGTTGTTTTAAATAACAATTTATGATTTAAAAAAAAAGGTAATTTAGTATTTAAATTTTAAAAAGGAGTAGTTTAATAATTTTTTTTAGAAAAAGTGTTGTTTGAAAAATAAACCCTGAAAGTGGAGATAACGGTTTAACTGGTTCTGGAAGTTAGAGATTTAGCTCTCCATTCTAGGAAAGGTCAATTCGTTTTATCAAAAGCTAACAGTATTCTCTCCAATCAAATATCAAATGTCATCTTTAATCGTATGAAATTTTAATATAATTAAAAGCTCAATACTTTGACAGTGGGAGATAGATCGATGGTTATTTCATCGTTGTGTATGGTTAATATAATTTTGTAGTGGTTTTGTGAGTTTTTGAGAGGGAAGAAGGATATTATATGATTTGCTATGAAGAGGAAGCGTTGAGAGGGTGGAGAAGGAATGGGCAATTTGATTCATGAAGGAATAGTTTGTTTTTGTTGCCGCATAGAGATATTTTTTTGCTGGTGGTGTCCAATTAAAGATGCGAGCTAACCTTATCATTTTGTCGTGAAAAGTCTTTCTAAGAATATAATTGTAAATAATTTTAGTTATTTATTTTTTAGTTAATATTTATTTTAATTATTTATTATTTATTTTTTTTTATAAATGCTGTATTTTAGTCATTATTTCAATTACAACAAATATTATAATAATATTTAGTCATTTAAAATTCATTCTAATAATTGTCAATATTTATATATTATAATATTCTATAAAAAAAATCAATTTAATTAAATAATAAGCTTGTATTTGAAAAAAATCTTGTAATATGTTTTGAAATATATATATATATATAT
>JBBPBT010000938.1:1953342-1972751 GCA_037974875.1 Cicer bijugum | reverse complement strand
AAAAAAAAAAAAAAAAAAAAAAAAAAAAACTAGAATTAATGTGAATAGGGAAAGCAATGGGTTAGTCTTGCAAAGGCTGCTGCTTGTTCTTCGAATAATAAGCAGTAAGTCTATTCCTTCACTCAAAAAGTCAATATTTCCCACTCATACTGTCTTTCCCCTTTCCAACTCTCTCTTTATATATAAATTACCTCTTCACATTCCAACCGACACCCATTTTCCCTAACCACCATGGAAGTGGAAGTCTTTGTACCACTTGATTTCAACTTCGACAGCAACACTTCCTCTCCATACATCACCGCTCCTTCAAGTCCTCAACGTTTCGCCACCAACTTCTTCTTCAGTGCCCCAACAAGCCCTTCTCGTGTTTCCCCTCTCTTCTCTCAACAATCATCTTTTCCTTCTCACAACAACACCTTTCCCAACCACGACGATTTTCAATTTGATTTCACCGGTAATCTTCAAACAGAATCTCTTTCTGCCGCTGATGAACTTTTCGATGCCGGAAAGATCCGTCCTTTCAAACCACCCACAAACGACAGACCGGTTTCTCCCACGACGAGAAAGAAAAAAACGCTTGAAGATCCCGAGAGAGATTCAAACCCGTTTGAAGCTGCAATCGAAGAAACGTTGAGAAGAGAAGAAGAAAAAAGAGGAAGAGAAAGGGTTTCGTCTTCTTCTTCTTCTTCTGGTCGGAAAGGAAGTAGGTCGTTGTCTCCTATGAGAATCTCCGACATCGTTGTTGATTCCGATGATAAAGATGTTTCTGTTTCTGTTTCTGTTTCTTCCACTGCAAGTAACGTGAAATCGTTCTTATCGTTCACGAAAGGTTATAGAAAATGGAGGATAAGAGATTTTCTTCTGTTTAGGAGTGCTTCTGAGGGAAGAGCGAACGAAAAAGATCCTTTGAGAAAATACACGGCTCTGTCTAAAAAAAGTGCGGTGGTGGAAGATGATGTTAGTGTTAGGAACTCAAGTTTCCGGTCTACGGAGAGTTCCGGTTCATTTTCGAGGCGGCGTGGACCGGTTTCGGCTCATGAATTGCATTATACGCTGAACCGGGCTGCTACTGAAGAGATGAAGAAGAAAACTTTCTTGCCTTATAAAAGGGGTTTGTTAGGGTGTCTCGGCTCTAATCATCATATGAATCATATTTCTAAGGGATTTGGCTCTTTCACACGTTCTTAATCACTCATCATAATCCACATATCTTGTTTCTATTGTTTTAATGCTTCTCTGTTGCCATACATCTTTTTCTCATTTTCTTCTTCTTGAGATTGAAATTTGTATTAACATAATTAAATGTACACCCTTCATACACAAACATATATTAAAGGTTCCTTACCCATGCATGGCTAGAGCTACCCAACTGAGTTTCATCTTTATCTAATTTAACATTTCTCAAATTCATTGTTTTTATTTGCTATATTTTGCTGAATTAATTAACATGTTAGCTAGCTATTTGATCAATTGTGTTAGATATATATTTTTTTTATGATAATTAATTCAAACGACTCTGATATTTTTCTTACGAAATTGAAACAAAACTTTAAAAAAAAAAAAACAATTTATATATATATATATATATATATATATATATATATATATATTCTTAGGGTCAAATTACCACATTACATCAATCAACTCATTGATTTAAAATTGAATGGCTCAGCTTTCACAATTAGTAAATCAACTTTAAACATCGATGAAGAGATGTAATTGGTGTGATGGAATCTATTTCAATTTTGGGTACCACACAAGGCTTTTTTTTGTTGGTGAAAGGTACTGGTAGTATAAATGAAGAATGATAACAGAACATGGTTGGCGAAAAGAATGAAGAGAAAACCTCAACGTGGAAAGTACACAAGAAAAGTGGGAAGCTTTTAGTGTACAATAATCATTAAGCTAAGGAATAATGATCGCAAAATGTAATACAGATTAAATTTTTGTTGTTGTTGATTTGGGCACCAAGCCAGAGTCAAATTAAAGTTAAAAAGTGATGGTAAAGCATGTGATTATTTCTCCATCACTACACCATGTAATGATTGATGATGACCGCTTAATATGTAGAATAGTCGTAAACAACCTTTTCCAGAATGTAATTTACACGATTTTAACTATTAATTAAGATTCAATTGTTTATATTTTAAGATTAGATTTATAAAATCTATCTTTAAATTTAGAACATCTAATTATTATTAAACGATCCAAACACTATATAATCACATTATATCTAATCTTTTCTGTACTTTTAATGAAATTGTTATTATGAATGCCTACTGTCCACACAAGCTTTAAGAAAAAAACTAAAAGAAGGTTTGTAGGATACACTTTTAATTTTTCCTACAATCTTTATGCTATATTATGGTTGGAAATATTGTTGACCGAGTTAAACTAAATTTTTAATGATCTTATCTATTTAAAAAATTTAAGGTTTAAATTTGATTGGTTATATTATAAGCTTTTCTTCATATTAGATTGGATATCTTAGAGGATTTTCAACATAGTCAAATAAGTTCGTGTGTCCGCGTGTAATTAGGTAAAGCGAGTTTACTGTTGGAGATGTAGCAAAATATCATCACAGTTCTCTCAAAATGTAACGCTACTTTTATCACGGTTATTTTTTTTAATTAATTTATGAATAATTTTAAATGTATGACGGTAGTAACTCTATTGAACGAATCTGTGTGATGTGTCATGAAGACCTCATTTAATGAACCAATATTGAGTTCACTATTAGCGATACTCTTAGATCACTTGATATAACTTGTAAGCATATTTGAAAAATTATATTATTGGTGAAATTAATTTACACATAATTTTTGGGAAATTCTCTCTTATTTTTTTTATTGGATGGTATAAAGAAACAACATATATAAACACTTACTATACGATAAGTATTTATTGAATAAATGCTTACATAAATTATTTGTTCAAACATCTCAAAAACGACTTAAGATTGAAAGATTTTTAGAGAAGAAATTAATATATTGTAGAACATGATGATAAACGAAGTAACAAGACTTAACAAAAAAAAAGACGTTTGTGTAAAGCTATGAATTTTGTTTACTTGTCTCTGAACAAACTTCAAACATGCCAAACGACTTACCAGTGAATGTCAATTCATAATAAACCAACTGAAATGATGATAATTACTCAAAATGTAATTTTTGTACAGGAGAAAATAAATAATTTTCACCTTTGTCTTCTTTCATATTTTACCAAACACGGTCTTAAGTTGTTTAGATGCCACTATTGATAACGATGATACGTAAGTTGATAACGTATGACCCAAGAAACAAGTAAAAAAACAAATGCAAAAAGTTTATGACCATTATTTAATGTCACTTAACAAAGATATAAGTGGCCATAACTCATAGCAGCAATTTTTCGTACAATTGGACCACTGCACTGTCCACATGAGCTGCTTCCATTTTCCAACTCACTCACGAATAAGTCATGGCCCTTAACATAAATACTAATTAAATTATCAAAAGCAGAGCACATTACACAAATTGGACGAAATGATCAACCAGGTGCTTGCTCATAATAAACACAGTTGATTAATTGTACTGTATTATTACTTTAGAGTTATAAATAATTTGAGAAAAATTCAAATTTCACGTTGATAAGAGATATAATTCAATAATAATTTATTAAGAATAACACTTTTATTTTATAAATCGATTTTATAAAAATGAATTATGTCCGATTTAAAAGTTAAGATAAATAATTTACTTTAGTGGATTAAATTTTCAGAATAATTTAAAATTTCATGGGAGAAAAATAAAGGATAGAGGAAGAGGAAGATTATTAAGTATTATATATAATCCCAAGTTCATCACGCAGAAAAAAAGAAAGCTAAAGTCTTTTACGAAAAGAAAGTGTGAGAGGATGAACCAACCAAGGCAAGCCTGTAATGCTGTCTTTTTGTAAAGGCTACGTAGAGTGAAGAGCACAGAGACCCATATGATTATGAAGCTCTTTAGTAGTTAAAAGTCTACACTACTTTTGGAATTTAAGTATAAGTTATAATTTGATATTCAATATAAATGAATTGAGCATTGAATATATTAACGTGAGATACCATATTTTTTATTTTTAATGTTTGTGGTTGATTTGGGAGTCGTCTAGACTCTACACTATTCTCTATTTTTTAATTTAATGTGTACATATGTATCCACGTCAACAAATTAATAAGATTAACGTCTCAATTAATGTTAGGAGTTAAAATAACTGAAATTTTGAAGAATAGAAAGATGTATTTGATATTTTGTGAGCCAGAGATGAGTATAACAATATTCAATACTTTCAAAGCCAATATAGTGATTTACCCGTTTTTTATCTATATACATGTGAATACGCATTGTCATATATAGCTTCTTTCTTATTGTTATATTTTTATATTCCTTGCAGTTTTACTAGAGTTGACAAATTGAGTTGCTCCGATTGGGGGGATTGCCATGACATTTTAAATCTACACTTTATATTATTGTTGCTGTGGTTCTGGCCGAAGTAACTAGAGAGGTTGAAATCCAACCAATTAAACTTCACAAAAAACAAAAATCAAAACTAACAGGATAAAATCTTTTAAAACATGACAAAATAGACAAATATTTTGTTGGTCCCAAAATAATGTTATTTTATTTTTTTGCAAAGAAAAAGTTCATAAAGTTTGTATTTAAATTATTTACATTTCAATGTAAAGAAATGTTAATAAAGTTTTTATATAAAATTTTCATAATTTTTTTACATAGAGTTTAATATTTAATTTAAAAAATGTGGAATGTTTATTTACACTCATAGATAGAAGAGAATTTGACAAACTTGCGTTGCATTGCATAAAATATGTAGACAAAGCTTGCACAAAAAAAAGATGGAGACAAACGTCACTATCAGCCGAAACTATTGACTCCTTCATTTCAAATTCAGACCTAAATAAAAGAAGACAAGTCAAGAAGTAAGGCACATATGCTGATTTTAATTTTGATTTATTTTTTGTTTTAAATGAAAATATAAATAAAACAAACGTGATATACTAACAACAATTTAATTATAGAGCAAAACAAAGTTGTTATAGAAAGAAAAACAGTCAAATATATGGGTTATATTGAACGGGAAGTCAACTCTACATGGGTTTCTAGTTTCTACCACATAGATTACTTATTTGTTTACCGAACCACAATTATTTAGAGACGGGCCATCATTTATCAAAAAAAAAAAGAAACGGATCATTAGTGTATGTTAAACAAAAAGAAATGGGCCACTGCATGATCTAAAGTTCCAGTCTAGATGATTCTGAGTTTTTGGTTTTCAAAGTTTATCTTGATGGCAAAACATGTTCGCAAGTCAATCAACCATTGCATATCAACGTCCACTAGAGAAGGGTCTGCGTCAAAACAACTATATATTATAGACAATTAAGATTAAATTTTTTGTAAAAGGTGTAAACTGTAAAATTGAAAATATACACATCTCCCCCATCTCTCTCATTTCTTTGTTTTTGGCCTCTTCAATCTTTGCCACCCCTTTGTTTTCTTTCTGCCCTCCAATTAATAAAACACACATACAATATTATACAAATGTTGCAGAAATTTAACATGCATTGCAGAAAAAATGGAGCAGGTACATATATTTTACATGGTACAGTCACATAAAACACTTGGGAATTAGACCCAGTTAATGCCACCATAAACAAACCAGGCATAAAGAAGTATAACCCCTCAAATTTTTGGGGAAATACAAGGCTGTTGGTAAATATTCCACATTAGTAAGGCTTACTGTAAAGCCCAAGCAAGGGTTTCTCCCTCTGTTCTACTCTTTTCCTTGCAGCCTCTCTTGCCTTGAGAGCTTCTTTTTCTTCTTCCGAGATAACCTTCAATTTTTCATTGGGTCTCTTTCTCTTACCAACAGAAAGAGATGAAGGGGCGGCTTTTGCATTTCTCATGGGATTCAAAGAAGCTCTAACAACTGGCCCAGGTAAAGGTCCATTATCATGTTTATTTGCTTTGTTTTCAACTGATTTGGATTGTGAAGTTGTCATGCCCTTTTTTGCAGACGGTACATTTCGCCCAGCATTTGATGCAAAGTGAGGTGAGGCATATGCTTCATCATGGGTCACCCACTTGCCTGTTGAAATTTCATTAAGTAAATATGCTATCAACTCAATATTATTACTATATATACATGTAAATGAGAAGTATAACACTCATACCGATGGCATCGGAATAGTAAAATCCTGACTTTTGATCATAGCAAAATCCATTTGTTTTATGGTAGTAATAGCCGGAACTGCTGTCAAACTCCCATTCTGCCAAATCATGCAGCAAAAATCAACATCAGGATGAAAAACCAATACAGACGTAATGAAATACACTAACACATCTTTTTGAGTTCTGGGCTTGTGTCCATGAACCAACGTATGAAGCTACATGGGTATACCACATTAAACTGCCCAGAAAAAGATCATGAAGATAGTTAGATAACAAGTAAAAGCTGCCCAAGTTTCTCAAAAACACCAGAGTGCCACTCTTTAAAGGGTGGTAATTTGGTTGGGATAATAGTAATTATGTCCAACAAACTCAAACTCCTAAGTCTACCACAAAGTTATTATTAGTCACAACCTATGAAGCAAGGACACGATACAGTGATGCGGTACATGTCAAGTACGACTCGGCCCCCATTTTCATGTATCCGTGCTTCAGAGGTCACGAAAATTTCCAATCCTTAATACATAGTTTTCCATTACTCACATATATAATTCTGTGTTAACTGCAGCTTGCAAGGTAAACAATTTCAAAGTTGTAGCTCAGTTGGAACATCCACTTATAAAAGGCAACCCCTGGCCCCCACTTTATCAATCCTAACACCTTCTGTAATGAATGCAATGATTCCTAGTCACCTTAGAAAAGAAGTGTGGCATAAGAAGTTTGAAGATCTGCTTGGAAAGACCGCATAATATTCATTTAAAAAAAGACCAGAAATTGCGCTCTCCTAATTGAGTTGTCACTAAAATTATTTTTTCTTTGTAATTTGTATGGCACCAATTCATTCCCCAGAGTATCAGCCTATTAGATCTAAACATAGTTTGAATGTCAAAACATGTCCAACACTATGCAAACTAACAGTTAATTAGAACTCTCTCAAAATAAATGAATGAAAGAAAGTTCATACTTATTACTTACCACCTTGGGCATCCAATTCATGTGATTCTCTGGCTTCCTCGAATTTTGCCTTATCCTTTTGATAGCTCCGCTGTGCTCTCTGCAGTAGAATACAAAGAAATGGATATATCAAAAGTTATACAACTCATTTTTGTATCTAAAAATAACATTAAAAAAACTAACAAGTATTTATGCAATGTTTATATTTCGCATTTGCCAAGAGTTTAACATCAAGAGAAGTGGTAACTTCCTGCTACTTCCAGTTCATTTCCCAATCTTTGAATGAATCAATATTTTACTTGAAGAATCCCTTTGGCAATCCAAGACCTTAGTCAAATATAAAACCATTCATGTGCATCATTTAATAGCTCATGCTTTTGAAATAGTTTGTTTATGACATCCGATCAAAGCACACCATGGATGTCTATAAATCCTCACACGAATCATAGCGATTAGATTTCACTCATGTTGGCAATCTAGTTCTCTCACTATCTCAACAAATCCTACTAACAAATCAACTAAGACTGTATAGTATTTTAAGATCAACAATGATATGATATACTTTCTATACATTCTACCATTTTCCCTCGAGCTAAAATTTACAAATCTTCAACATTTTTACAAATGAGTCTTTCAGAAAGAAAAATAGAATGCGGGCTACCAAAAAAATGATTGGGAAGGCAATCCATTGATGCTGAAGATGCCAAAGACATTAGCACTGTTGAAAAGAAAACTACAAAACATGAGTACTTCAGGTGGGATAGACAAGATTGGGTGTGCCCACAAACATTATATAGTAATATTGTGCTAATAGTATACTTTGGATGTAAGCATGTAGGGCAAAAGAACCATGTCAAACTGTGTTGTTTTACTGATTACTAGTATATTTACAAACATGTGTAGAGAGGATGTCACATTCCCCCATCAAGTTTTACAAAAGCAATGGCTCAAGGAATCACATGATGAATGATCTACACTGCACCATTGGCCCCTTGTGTAAAAAGTCAATCTGATGATGGAAGTTCAGTAGCATGTCACAATGTTATGGCAGTAACTGCAATACAAGGTAAGGTCGAAGTTCTTCTTGACATGGACATCAAACAATGGATTCCACAGAATAATGGTGGAGAAATAAATTGAATATATCAAAGAAAGCTCTTGGATGACAAAGGCAGAGATTGTTGGGTTCCATATCTTAGTTTAGATATGAAAAGGATGTAATACATAAGAAAGGCTATTATTCAACTAATATTGATCAACAACACATTCAATTTTTCTAATAAGTTTTCCAATGAAATTTGAGAGAAGGTATGGACATGGAAATAGAACTATGCACTTTTAACAGAAAAATTTCATGTTTAATCTGGAGTAGTCATTCAAATGAAAAAAAAAAAAATCAATTAAGGAGAAGGCAACGTAGCAAGCATGAGTAACACAGAATAAGAAGAAAAGTCTTACAGCTTCGATTTGCTCAAGGGCATTGGCTGTTTCCTTGTGTTCTTTCTCTTTAGCTGCATTCTCTTTTCTCATAGTGGCCAGCCGCTTGGTAACATTGTCCTTGTGTCGTTGACCAAGCTCATGATTTCTGATGCTGGATGGATTGTTTGATATATAAATTTTGCAGAAATCACACCATTTGTTTCCCTGGCTGACCCAATACTGAAAAACAAAGAAAATAGTTAATGAAGACCCAATGCATCCAAACTATCATGCACAGGTAATCAATGTAGCACCGACATTTCAAAATGAAGGCACGCTCGATGAACAAGACGCGTAGTCAGAATTGATTTTGAAGGTGTAAAATTAATTTCGCCATGTTAGATTGTTTCTCAAGTAGAATTGATTTTGCCTCCGTAATAGATTCTAACTAAAAACTAGGATTTGTTGCTTTTGAGTCTAAACGTGATTTATACATTAAAATTTATTGTTTAACTCACTAAGTAAATGTATACAAACATAATCCACTTTACATTCAACTCACTTTTAAGTAAAATCAATTTTTGTCACCGCATAACCAAACATACACTAAGTATTGAAGAACCACACCGACACAAAAACATTTGGTTAAATTCAATCACTTTAATTTTCTCAAAACGGTACTTATGTATCAGTGTTGTGTTTGTGCCAGTGATTTATAGCTATAACAAACAGAATGAATCTAAACTATCAACCACAAGTCAAAACGTTTAGCATTAATTTGGATTTTAGGTATTAAAACTGATATATCATGATAGAGTTACCTTTAAGAAAAACTATATTTTTTTTTTCAATTATGAAGGGAGCATAACGTTAAAGAAAAGGAAGTGTGATAATTCCTTTAGAGGAATAGGAAAAGTGAATAAAATAATGCAATAATAATGGAAATCATGAGAAAAAATTGGGGTGATCAAACCTCAGTCATGGTAGGAAATTAGGGTTGGAAGGAAGAACGAAGGAAGCTAAGCCTGAAAGACAATTCCGTCAAATGAACCAAACTTTCTTCAATTTTCAAAACCCTTATACCCAAAAGGAAACCAGAATCAGACCAAGCTCCGTCACTTCTGTCTTCGTGTTTTTTTTTCCGGGGGGATCAATAGAGAACTTTTTTTTTCTTCACTACGTTCAGAAACAAAGAGCCCGGCGTTTTTCATTGGCCTGTTTTCACTTTCCATCTAAAGTTGGGCTTTAATTTTAGCCTAGCCGCCCAGGCCCAGTCTAAGGTTTTACCCAAGTTTAAAAGATAATTTCTTCTTTCCTGTCTTTTTCAAAAGACTTCAAAATTATTTTCTTTTTGGGTATTTCTTTTCTCACAATGTGTTATTGAGATTGGTCAAATCAGATATGTGTTTTATGGAATCTCTACAAGAATTTTGAAAATTAAACAATAAATCTTAACTTAGTTGTAATTAATATTAACTAATTTATAAATATATATAATCAACTTATACTATATTTAATAAATCTCTAATATATCTAATGCACCCGTAACGATTATGTCTATTATTAAGTTTAAATCAATCTGTAATTTTTTATAATATTCACACCAGTTTTAAGCACGTCTTTATTTAAGTATTTAAGTCACAAGTTAATGTTTTTATTATTTTAAAATAAAAATTAAATCTCTTCTTTTTATATTATTTTTTATTGATTTTTTTCTCTCCTTTTACACTTATTTTTCTTGAAGGAGAGGAACTAACCAGAATCATATCCCACAATGTTGGCTACGCTTAATCAAGTAAGCTACACTGATTGGATAAAAAATATATAGTTTTATTATTAATAATAATTGGCATATAAGAAAATAATGAGTTTATTAATTAACATGGATATATAGACGGTCCCACAAAAATGTAACCATTGTATTGTGGCTAAATGAATTTAATTTTAAAAATAAAAGCAATATGGGTTGGAAGTTGGAGTAGTGGTCGCTCAAGTGGCAGTGACCGGCTACCGCCACCACCACCACCTCCAGAAACAGAAAAAGACAAGACAGAAGGGATGCCAAACTCTCCCCCTTTTCTTTCATAGATCCTGACCCCTCACTTTATCTCCCTCATAATCACATCACTACGCAATAACACAACACAACAAGAGTTTAAATCACCATTCACCATCGTGTATATCAGAAAACAAAAACCCTAATTCCAATCGAATTGGGGTCAAATCTAACGAATTAGGGTTTTGTTTCATCGGAATGGATCAATGGTTCCTTGTAATGCTCTCAAACCTCCTCCACCTCCACAACTCCCTCGACCCAACCACCGACACCCTCTCCTCCACTACCACCGCCTCCGCCTCCTCCACATCCCTCCTCAACTCCTCCTCCGTCGCCCCACTACTTCTCTTCACCATGGCATCCGTCCTCTCCTACGTCGCATCCACACGCACTCCACCCTCACCCTCACCCTCCACCCACCGCCGTAAAAAACGCCGTAACCCCAACGCTTCCGACTACTCCGTCTCTGCCTTCCGAGCACTATCAACAGAACACATTTGGTCCCTCGAAGCTCCCCTCCGTGACGCTCAATGGCGTTCCCTTTACGGTCTTTCCTACCCCGTCTTCACCACCGTCGTTGACAAACTCAAACCCCACATCGCCGTCTCCAACCTCTCCCTCCCTTCCGATTACGCCGTCGCTATGGTCCTCTCTCGTCTCGCTCACGGTCTCTCCGCTAAAACCGTCGCTTCTCGTTACTCACTTGAACCTTACCTTGTTTCCAAAATCACCAACATGGTCACGCGCCTCCTCGCCACTAAACTGTACCCTGAATTCATCAAAATCCCCGTCGGCCGCCGCCGTTTAATAGAAACCACTCAATCCTTCGAAGAACTCACCTCACTCCCCAACATGTGTGGCGCCATTGATGCTAGCCCTGTTAAGCTCCGTTCTGCTCCCAGTTCAAACCCTGCCACATATATTTCCCGTTACGGTTACCCTTCCGTTCTTCTTCAGGTAGTTTCCGATCACAAGAAGATTTTTTGGGATGTTTGTGTTAAAGCACCTGGTGGAACTGACGATGCTACCCATTTTAGGGATAGTCTTCTTTACCAGCGTCTTACTTCAGGAGATGTTGTTTGGGACAAAGTTATCAATGTTCGTGGTCACCATGTTCGTCCATATGTTGTTGGTGATTGGTGTTACCCTTTGTTGCCGTACTTGCTTACACCTTTTTCGCCGAGTGGGATGGGTACTCCTGCCCAGAACCTGTTTGATGGAATGCTTATGAAGGGAAGGTCTGTGGTTGTGGATGCTGTTGCTTTGCTTAAGGGAAGATGGAAAATTCTTCAGGATTTGAATGTGGGTCTTCATCATGTTCCTCAAACCATTGTTGCTTGTTGTGTTTTGCACAATTTGTGTCAAATTGCTAGGGAACCTGAGCCTGAGCTGTGGAAGGAGCCTGATGAGAGTGGACCTCAACCTAGGGGGCTTGATAGTGAGAAGTCTTTGTATTTCGTTGGGGAAAGCTTGAGGCAAGTTCTTGCTGATGATTTGCACCAAAAGCTTTCCACAAGATAATTACTTTCCTTTACTTTGCTGCCATGTTGATGGGGAATCACCTCATCATGTAGGATGCTTATTGTGTAGATTGCTTTTAACTCGTCTAGGTTACTTTGTTTTTCTTTTTGAAAAGAAGAATGTTTTTGTTCTTGTAGGATGCTTATTGTGTACTTTTATGTTGAATGATTTTAGTAACCAGATGTAGGACTAGATTACAGAATTTGTGGATGTGTTCAACTGTAATAGCTCCTCGTCTTGTGGACTAGGAGAACTAGTATACTAACATTAGATTTGAATTCAGACAAGTTTAACTTCACTATAATGGCATAGCTTCATCATTTTGCCATTCAAGTTCCTTTACATCCTTTTTCCCTGGTCAAGATTAATCAGTGTACAAAACTATCATACAGAAATTAGTTCCTACTCATGTTTTTATAGTTTGCTTTTAAATCTCTGATAAAATTTATAGCAGCATTACAACTCGGTAGATAGTTGCCTGGATGTCCAACTGTTCTAATGTATTGTTAACAAAATTTTAGCTTCGTTTTTGCTGCACATACAGCTCGAGTAGACAACAATATATCCAAGTTACTGGCGTTTGGTTGTGATGAGAAGTTTTTTTGTACATGTATTTCTTCTAATTATATGTCTTTATTTTTCTTTTATGAATACATTTGTATATTATTAATCATGGATATCTGGCATTGCATTGCAACTAGTAGGATCAGATACGACGAATCTTATAAAAATATAATATACAACTAGGACAGAAAGCTCATCAGATAGGGTAGGGGTGACCAATGCAAGTTTTCCGAAAGTCAATTCAGCTAACAGAAATGCATAAGGTGGCTAGATCAGAAAGAAATATTCTCGGGGTTAAAAGAATATATAAAAAGGGGATCTTAAATTTGGAATCGCATGCAATTATTTCCTTTCTAAGCTACGCCTTCTGTATTTATCCTTTTTTAAGCATAATTAATTATCTTTGGACTTTTATCGTATAACAATTTTTTTTCAAAGTTCCTCAGCATTTTTAACCCAACAATTCCTATGTAACCAAGAAGAAACTAATGACTGGTATACATCAACTATAGATTGTCATCATGCATCTACCCAGTGGAAGGAAACTGAACAAGAGTCTAATGAAATGACCAAACACAAACAGTTAATATTTCTTTTCAATTTACCCCTAAATTAATATTGTCTACACCACTATTAAGTCATTATATTCTCCTATATATTTATGACAATTGTTAATAATTAATAGTACTGTTGTCCCTATCTATAAAACCGTGTTGACCAAATTCCAAGAATTAAAAAATATTTGTATTGTAGTTTTTATTATAGATTGTAGAAAATATATATAGTACATAATTATGAAAATATTAAGTAAAAAAACAATTAATACAGTTAGAAAATTGAAAAAAGTCGTTTAAATAAGAGAAAAATAAAAACTTAAAGACAATTAATTATATACAGAGACGAAAATAGTAACATAAGGATAATTTTGTAAAGATTACAACATTCTTTCACTTTTTTTATAACATCTTATTGTGTAAAAGAACCTAGAACGAAACTTATTATAGAATGGAGGGAGATCTAATAAGACAAAAGAGCTAATCATAATGAACACAGGTGCAACAACTTATAATTTTTTCCACACAATCAAGCAGATTTTGGGTTTCTTAACGCCATAAAATCAATGTCATTGAGAAAAAAGTAATGAGGTCAAAGAATGTTAAATTAGCACACAAATACAGTAAAAACAAGAACATAAATAATATGACTTGCAAATGTAAAGTGTATACAAAGGCATTCATTAAGATAAGTGACAGTAAATTATTACCACCCATCAAGACAGCTAATTCTAAACCTACCATTCTTATCTTAACAATTCTTAAAGCACAGTTCTATAAGACTATTTTACAATTTGACCGCCTTCAAAAGAATCATTTTGCATTTCATTAAGAAACTGTACTTCAATAAGTTATGCTTGCAATTGAATAGCTTCAGAGTTCAGATGCCAAGGAGAGAATCATCAGTTGCAGCACAATAGACAAATTCAAATATGATTGTGCCATGAATAGGAGAGAAAATTTTCAGCATATCCACAAGGTTTTGCTTTGCATCATAACTGAACTTTTGTAAGGCTTCGGCTAGATACACCGTGCAATAATTTGGCGAACCCCAGAAAGCTTAACTTTCCATCGGTGTGACGTATCCAGTCATGAAGAACCACATGAACAGGGATAGAAGGACCAAGTCCAAGTTCCTAAAAAAACATTTTCAAGAAAAATATAATGGTGATTAGCCATGTTAATTTGAAGTTTCTTATGATTGTACATGTGGAATTATGCAATACAATATCATTGACCGAAGTGCTCTTAACTTACCGAAGCAAGTTCTTCAATGACAATAGCCCTGTTTCCGTCTTTCTCAAAAAGTTCATATGCACAGCGAGCATGTTGTTCCCAACGATCAAGAGCTTCAAGTTGATGTACACTTAATGCAGCAGCACAAAATTCTTCAAAGTCCATCCTTCTATACTGTAATGAACTAAGCTGCAATAAAAGGGAAATAGTAAGAACCTGTGAGACAGCAAACAGTCAAACTAACGGAATCTACGTAAAAGAACACGGTTTTATTACCGAGGAAAGAAAATCAGTGATTCGAGACTCTTTCATGGCATCTGTTGCATATTTCTTCAAGGCCTGCCCATAAAATGTTATGAATGAGAAAAACTTACAGAAAATGACAAAACCATAAATTTCTTACAAGTTGAAACGACAATCAACCTTGTTAACGTTCTCCAACGATATGCTGCCATTTTTGCTTGGTTCCAACAGTGCAAATTGTTCCCTCAGATAATAGAGTTCATCAGCAGTTAATGTCTTTGATAAGGCCTGCCAAAGAGATGAGCATACATTAACAAAGATGAGAAATAGAATGAAGTTGAAATATTTCATTCTAGCAAGGAAACTAAGCGAAGAGAGAAAATTGGTTCAACTTTTCTTTTAGCAATAAAATACGCACCCTTAAGGCAGCCTTACGCAAGGATGACGATTTCATATAATTCTTCATGAGCTTGAATATTAAAATATCAAGTGGAACTTTTACATCATTGTAATTACGTATCCAAGGATGACCTGCAAAGCACAAGATTATCGCTCGAATCTCAAGAAATGTTTTGTTAGAATCTCATTGATATTAGAGGTCACAGAAAAACTCACTCAAAGCCTGAGCAGCAGATATTCGCTTCCGTGGGTCCTTATTCAGTAGGCGTTTGACAAAATCTTTTGCTTCTGAAGATAAGGATGGCCAGGGAGCTTCGTCAAAGCCTGGATCAGCTTTCAAAACTGCCCTAAAAATACCCGACTCCGTTCGAGCCCAAAATGGGCGACTACCACATAGTAGAATATATGCTATCACACCTATACTCCACACATCAGCCTCTGTGCTGTAAGATCTATGAAGAACTTCAGGAGCGACATAGTATGCACTTCCAACAATGTCATTTAGCCTTTCATCTGTATAACATGATAAAAAAAAAATAAGAAATTTGCCGAACTCTTTGTGAGAAAAAAGCTAATAATACCAAAAGAAAGGACTAGTGAAGAAAAACCTGGTCTAACAAAATCCGATAACCCAAAATCTATAGCTTTTAACTCAGAACTTTCATCCTTTGAAGAGTACAAAAAATTCTGGATGAGAAAATGCAAGGGGGTTAGACAATAGGCAATCATTCGAAATTGAAATCCATATTCAATAATTCAATTTAAACTAGAATGTATAATTGTACATATAATGATGCAGAGACAGAGACTTATAGTTTGAGGTGAAAACTATAGAAGACTCAGAAGCATTAATGATTATGAAAGACATATGAAGGAATATGCTAACCTCAGGCTTAAGATCTCGGTGTACCACACCCTGAAGATGACAAAATGCAACGACATTTAGTATTTGTACCATGACAGCCTTTGCATCATCTTCCGAGTATTTCCCTCCTCTGAAGAAGAAATAAATCATTTAGCTAGTAAGTCCAAAGGTGCAATTCTAAAATTAAATTAAATTTTTGAAATAAACGGTAGGGCCTGTTTTATGAATTACCTTGATAGTATCATATCTAATAGCTCCCCCCCTTCACATAACCTGAAAAGCCAATAGGACCCAGTTAGTTATCAAAACACTATACAAAACAAAATAATCAAAAAAGCAATAAGCATTCAAATCGACAAAATAATGTTAAACCTAATAAATCCTTGGTGTACCTACATATGGGAATTCACTTACTATAGAAACAAGTCTTGAGCTTAATCCCTTCAACAACTTTATTGTTAAATATTAATTTAACAAATTCAATAGCTGAATCATTAACTAGAAAACACCAATTTTAGATATGGAATGTAATCTATACTCGATATTTGATAGTATTTAGAGTATATCACACATTGTGAAAAGTTGTATGATGAAGTATCAACAATTTCTTAAATTGCATGAAAGTGTATAGTAGATCTACTTAATAAGAATGTTGAATCCACTGGTTGGATTGATGAAATTAAATGATCATACGAAGTTATTAAACAAAGGAAGTGGATATAAAGTGTGTCTGTATGTATAGATACATACATTTCTTAACTAAGCTACACAAAGCACAACCAAAATCAAAGTTGAAAAGGAATCAAATACCCCAAAACTTACTCCATTACAATGTAGACATTATCATGGTCTTCAAAAGCATCATAGAATTGTACCAAATTGCTGTGCCCGTTCAGAGCCCGCAATATTTTCACCTCCCTTCTTACATCTTCAATCGCAATTGCTGTTGTCATCTGGCAATAAAACATGCAAAGATGAATATGTAATTTATACATGATTCCCTTTATAACATTTAAATCAAGCGCAAGGAAACAAAAATAAAACGACACATGGGTGCCAAAAGTCCAAAATTTGTACATAATAAAGAACAATATCATCCAAATTCCAAGGCAAATCCAATTGGTATAGTATTTATTCCTCAAATTTAACTCTGTTTGATCAACATTAACATAACTATTAGATCATGCTTCCAATAAGAGTACTAAGAGAGGCTGATCTACTCTATTTTCACCAAAGACACAAAAACTAACACTCCATTGGAAGTCCTAGAAAAACATTCCCCTAACTATTCTAAACAAATAACTCTCAATAGTAAATCCTTTAATACAAATGACCAAAACAACCTAAAACCTTAAAGTTGATAAAGCAAATAGACGAATCACTCACATTAGAAGGAATTCTAAGCCTATAACAATATTATCAGGTATACCACAAAGATGTGTAAGACGGTAACAATATTAAGAAAGAGGTATTAACAAATTAAATAGTAACATTTGCCCATCAAAAAACAATAAAATGAAATTGAAGTTTGTGATTAACCTTTGCTTTAGGGATAACTTTTACAGCCACTTGTTGACCCTTAAACTCACCCTTCTTGAACTTAGCAGAACAAGTATACCCAAAATGCCCCCTACCCACTTCTTCTCCAACCTCAAGCCTACTAGTAAAATCCTTCGAGAATCCAAATCTCTTGTCCAAATCTCCGGCACCCTCCTCCGCCTCCTCCGGTATCGCCGCAGCTTCTTTCTTCCCCTGCCTCCGAGCCAAAACAGCCCTTATATGTTTCGCCGGAGAAGGCGGAGGAAAAGGTCGCCGGAAAAACCTCTTCGGCGTCGAGCTCGTACTCCGACTCCCTCCACTCGACGGAGTCGACGACGGAGACTTCTTCAGAAAACGAGCTGGACTCGGACTGTAGAACGGGAAGAACGGAGACTTCTTTCCGGCGACGACGTCATCTTTCCGGCGGTGGTTTTCAGCGTCGGGAGTGAGTGGGGTCTTCGGGATTTGTGTAGGGTCACCTTCCGTTTCTCTTAAAGCATATGGGTTGGGTTTCTGTGGCTTGGAAGTGCAACCCCCCATTGTTGAACGATCACAGAAGCTGAAACTATTGAATCATTCGTTGTCGCATTGCAGGAACGGTTTTTCTGGGTCTTGTTATTTTCTGCTAAAGATTCGAACTTTTCAAAGAGTTTTAAAAGGGGTAGATTTTTTTTTTATAGATATAGGTAGGAGGTGGATTTGTTTAGGTGTATATGAGAAGATGAAGAAGTAGAGATGAATAAAACTCACGAGACACGTGTCATGCACGTGAGTATTGATTTTTGGGTGTTCATTGAATTTGAGATGTGAAGAGAACAGAGAAAGGGTTCTGAAATTGAATAGGGAGTTCAATGACTTAACAAAGGGAGATAAACTATAATTTTAATTATGATGATGATGATGGTGAAGAGAATAGTGAAGCTTGGTGTGAAGATGGCAAAGGGGGATGGTATTGTAATTTTTATTTTATTTTATTTTTTTTTTTGTGAAAAGGAGATTGAGTATTGTGTAGTTGCCACTGATTTGGCTACATATTGTTCCTTTTTTGGACAGATGGCAAACAATGTCGTACAAAGAGAAATACAACTATTTAATGGAAAGTAAAATTACGAGGAAAATAAAGGGTGATTGTCATGGTGAATATGAAGGGAAGAATACAAAAACTTAAAAACAAAACAAAGAAAGGGGCAGTTATCATTGAATAAATATGTGTGTAGTTTTTTCATTGAGTGGTTAAGAAATAAGATAGCGATGTATAAACAATTACATTAGATGGATATGCCATAGGACTTTCAATTATTTATTATTTTTTCTTCCCTACACTAGTCATCATCAACTCGAAATAAGCAAACTTCAACTTAAGAGCATAACATATTCTTCACTTCATTAATCACTTGTTATAAATAGTTTTAGGCATGGCTCATCCCTAATTTTTTTTGGCTAATATTAGTGTCGATATTTACAAGGTATTATGTGTTTTTAGATCTATCCGTAAGATGTCATAGTTTTGTTTTTTAGAATACGATTTTAAGTTAATTGGAGAATTTGATCATTGCTTATAAATTATTTTTGTCTCATTTTGTAAATAATGTGAGATTATTTCGATATATCAAAATAATAACACTTAATTAAGGGTAAAGAATGGTCTATAAATCTAAGTATAAAATATAGATCAGTATTAAATATGTTAATGTTCTAATTTCAAGTTACATTATTGTGACTTTATCTGCTTTGAATTTATGCATAAGATCAAAGGTTTTGTGCTAAGCATAAGGTGTTTTGATAGATTAAAAAAATATACATAAGTGTTTTTATAAATTATCTTTATGTCAATTTCAAAATAATATAAA
>JBBPBT010000938.1:1926922-1938827 GCA_037974875.1 Cicer bijugum | reverse complement strand
TAATCTCATATTTTAATATAATTTGCATAAATTCTATTAGTCAACAAAGTTTTATATTTTCCTTTGTAATAAGACAAACTTAATTTATATATAGTTATTCAAAAATATATTTACATTTTAACACTATAGTCTATTATAAAATAAAAATTATTTTACTTTTACATTATATATTATTATTATTATTCATTATTATCATCTAATTATTGATTAATATGATAATAATTTTCAATCAAATGATTGATTTTAAAAAATATTCATTTTGTATAATATATAATTGAATGACTATAATTATTATTAGCGTAACTTTTTCGATATAATTTGACTTTTCTCTCGTTATATGGAAATAACTAAATATTGTAAAGCTTAACCAAAACAATATGGACAAATGCAAGCCACTAGAATTGGTCAAGTGGTGAGGGATTTGATTAGTACGCATGAGATTTCAAATCTCATTGACTCTAAATAAAAAAGACAAATGCAATAAAAAATTATAATATGACAAATAAAAAATAATCTCATTCAATCTTCTAGATTTATTTATTTATTTTGATTTTTTTTATCAAATGATAACTTTTAATAAAATATATTATCACATTTTAATTTTTTTTTATTTTGACTTTTTTATCAAATTATAACTTTTAAGAAAATATATTATCAAATTTTAATTTTCGATAATATACTTGGAGACGGGAAAGTGAACATGAGGCATAATCACTAATAAAAAAGACGAGCTCTCCTAAAACGGGGTTGCAAAATTAAAACTTGGAAAAGGGTAAAAAAAAAATCCCATTGGACAGAAAAAAACTCATTTACGGTGATCTTTTTGGGTTGCTTTTGTCAACCCCAAACTCTCTTTTGGAGGGATACTTTCCAAATAACTCAATTTTTATGCCGTCTCGAAGTTTATATCCACACAATTTATTTGAAAATTTTCCTTTGTACCCTCTTGGTTATACCTTTACCCCCAAAATAAGAATGAATTGACTATTTTGCCCTCGTATAAATAATAAAATTTTCACAAAATTCCAGAACAGAGAGTAAGATTTTTTACCAAATTTCCGGAAAAGTTAAAAAACAAGTTTTCCGGTACAGAGTTGTACTCCGGAAATCTTTGATTAAGTTTTCCGGTACAGAAGCTATTACCGGAAATCTTTGATGAAGTTTTCCGGTACAGAGGAATATTTCAGAAAACTTGTTTTTAAGTTCTCCGGTACAGAAGAGTGTTCCGGAAAATTTGATGGCCAACATTTCTGGTAGTTACTGGAGCATCAAGTTTTCCGGAAGTTACATATATATATATATATATATATATATTATTTAATTAATTATAATTTTATGTTATTGTCATTTATTTATTTTAGGAAGAATCCATGACTTTGAATCTTTATCGATTAAGGAAATAATTCATGACAATCGACCATGATTTATGATGTATTAATTATTAATTACTATAGTGTATTAATTATTAATTATTATCGTGTATTAATAGTGTATTAATTATTTATGGTATATTATTATTTAAAAATATTTATGGTATGTTAATTAATATTTATGATGAATTAATTATTGAATGGTGTGTACCGGAAATCTTTTTGAGAAAGTTTTTCGGAAACAACTTCTGTACCGGAAATCTTTTAAATTAAGTTTTCCGGTAATATAATTTTTCACTTCTGTACCGGAAATATTTTTTAAAGTTTTCCTGTAACAACCTTCTGTACCGGAAAACTTGAAAAAAGTTTTCCGGAAATAAAGTGTGTACCGGAAATCTTTTCTGATTCCGGAAAAGATGAAATGAATAAAAAAAAAAACTTTAAATTAATAAGGGTATAATTGCCATTTTTAGAAAATTATAGGGGTATAGGTATAAAAATGGGGTACAAAGGAAAGTTTTCAATTTATTTTTCTGTTCGTCAAAATTAGGTGTGTTTTTTTAGGAGTGTATCAGAAAAGAAAAAAAATCCTTTTAAGTTACAGATCCCAAGGCCCAGATCATTGTATGGTTTCCATCCAGGCCCAAACTATTCCATGGTCTTTACAAGAGGGCCGTTTGTTATAAAATGTATTTTTTTCATAAAAATGATTTTTTTAAATACAAAATTAATTATTAATTTTGTATTCATAAAAATAATCTTTAATTTATTAGTTTATAAAACAAATATACTAAAACCTTTTAATTTTAAATATATGATAAAAGCTCTCAATAAAATAGTCTTGTGCAATCGTGCAGGATTGAAAGAAAATAAATTAAACTAACATTGGAATTGCATTTTTCAAAATATATTATTTTTTTAGTGAGTGGGGGTAGGAATACCATGGCCACAGATGCACCTTGTGATATCAAATTTCACTTAATTCAACTTAAGATTGACCCAAATCAAAATCAATGGTTTATATTTGAAAAAGTAATTAAACAGAACTGTAGTATTTTTAGCTGAGCATGTGTTGGAAAAGTAACTAACATGGCCTGAAGCTAACCTTTTTCTATGATCTCGTGCAAGATTAATTGAAGCTATAAACGCTATTAACAAGGTCAAACAATCGCCAATTTATAAAATGGAAAGTGCTGTGCTATTTCGTAATTGTAAGAATACATGAGAGAAGAAATTAAAAACATAAATCATAGAAAGAGAAAAAATACTACAAAAGAAATAAGCTTACAAATAAGAAACACACAACATTTATATTATTTGAACCATCACAAAGTCATACATGTTGATAAGTGCAAGAATAAGAAAAAGACATAATTTAGATGCATTTTTTATGTGTTTTTTGTGTGGTATTTAACTTAATCAATTATGATTTTTCAAATTCATAATCACAATTTTACATTAAGAACCACATAAAAAAAAAACACCTAAAAAAATACGTCTAAATTTTTTTCATAAGAAAACTGCTTTAGTTTAATTTGCTGGAATGTGTAATGAAAATTATTTTTAAAAAAAAAACTATAAAATTAAAAAGTTGCATGCAATTCCAAATTTCCAAGAAACAATAGCAAGTGGTGAGTAAACATGAATTTTCTCAAGGCGATGGCCAGAAGGGACGAAGCATTGGCATAATAGCGAATTTCATTAGTCCAATGTTGCAATGTAATCCATTTTTCTCACCGCAAGCAAAGTAATAAGGCTTCCACTTGTTTAACACCAATTGAAATCCCTCCCCACTACCTTGTGTGTGATTAGCCAACATCTTAGCACTTTTAACATCACAATTCATGAAACTCCACCAATTTGGAAACATGTACACGCTGTGTGGGAAACTCGTTGCATTTGGAGCATCATACTTGAAAACTACATGCATAAATATATATACATTCATTACTATAGTATTATAGGATTCGATCCTCCACTCCAACATAGTATACTAAAAATTATCATTAAAAAGGTATTAAAAGGATTATATATGCTTTAACAATTAGCTTGGCCAAGGGAGTTTATAATTTATACTATATCCCTCTCTAAATATGAGCTCTATTTGAAAAGAAGAAAAAAAATAAGTATCTTTTGAAATTATTAGATACATTAATATTTTTTTTTGTACAAAAAATGCTCCTAACTAATTTATTTCATTTTGTTGTTATTGTTTAACTAAAACATTAATTAAATTAAAATTTTGTAATATTGATATACTACATAATGATTTTTAAATTGTGTTGCTAATGGTTAAATTATAAGTAGTAATAAAATAGCGACTATAAGGTTAAGTTAGTAGTTGGGATGAAAGAATAATGCGAAAAGAAAACCAAGCGTTCAATTTCCGCTCTCCACAAAAGACTAAAAATATTAACTATATTAATTAGTCGTTTTAAAAAGAAATTTAGTAATAAAATGGGACCTTACCGAGAGTATCATTGAGGTAAAAAGGGCCACTCTTCATAGCCCAATCTGAGTAGTTATAGCCAAAATGCCAATTTTGAGACCCACCTACAATAATCTTCTTGGGTTCTTGTTCTGTCTTATTTATATGGTGGTGATGGTTTCCAAATCTAGACCTCCAATCAGTGTAGTTAAAACCAAAAGAGGGCCAGTCCTTGTTTGCCATAGTAACTGCAAACATTGAAGAGGCTATAACCAGTAAGGTAAGGACATGAACAAAGTTTGTGATGGCCATTGTTGTATGAATATTCTATCTTGTCTCTTAGCTGTTTCTTAATTAATAAAGCAAAGGGAGTGAGATTGTTGTGATTTGATTGGAGTTATTAAGGGGGTTTATATAGAGGTGATTGTGAAAGGAAATTAAAGCGTTACGCATCAAGTATAAGCGTTGGTGTGGAATGACCAAATTACAACTTTTCATTAGTCTAAATATAAGTAAGTGGGGGTAGAATTTGTCAAGACTTAGGAGTCAATACAAAAAATATGTCCAAATAACTAAATTAATTTATGCAACATTGGAGAGATAGATTATAAAATGAATCTTTCAAAAGATTAAAAAAAAAAAATAAGAGGCAAAATAGTTATGAAAATAAATCATTTGTCACATCAAATTTAACAACCAAAGTAAATATTTTAAACAAATAAAAGGGTGCATTAAATTTTGACAAAAAGATAAACAACCAAATTATAACATTTTAGTCTAAATTTTATAAATTTAATTTTAATATATTGATAATATAAATTTTTTTACACACTCGATGCATCATGACAATTATGTGCGTGATTTTTGAAGTAATTATAATAAAAATTAAATAATTTAACAGTTGTAATTGATTTTAGTTTAATTGATAAAATAAATAATTTGCAAATTCACGATAGATGAATATAAGATATATCACACAAGTCAAAATAGAATCAGTTTAATGAGCATAAACTATTTTGTATAAAATGATTTTGTATATTTACATAAGTTCATTTTATAATTGCAACTTAATGATAAATGTTCCGTTAATAGTAGACTATAATTGAACGCCAGTATAAAATAGAATTTCGGGATGCATGTTCTATTTTCATTTCTTTTTAAATATATTGGAGTTTTATGAATTTAAACCGAAAGATAAAATGGTTTGAGATCGAGCAGAGCAGAACTGAAAACAGAGAACTCGACCAAGTTTCCTTTTTTAATAAAGATTATTTATTCACACTCTTTATCCATTGTTTGGCATTTATATTACTATTCATTTATTTAGTTAGTTTTGGTTTGTTTCTTAAGCAAGTTAATCCAGTATTAGAGAGAATTGGTTGGTACATCTTGGCAGACATATATATGAATTGGTAACAAAAATAGTGGGAATTGGTATTGAGGAAAAGGTCAAATGGGATGGTGTTGCTATTATGAGGTTTGAATTTTATGAGGTCAAAACAAGTGTTTCTCACTAATATTGCACATTTAACTGAAATCTAGTGGGTAGAAAATTATCTTACAAAACTGTAGTTATTAATTCCTAATTCCATGACTTAGTGCAAAATTAAATACACGCCTAAATACCTTAAGATTAGATTCAAATTTTCTTAAATATTTTAAGTTATGTGTCACTAAATTTTAGAAAGATTTAGATTGATCCATTATAATAAATTATAGGTATTTGTGTAAATTTTATCGTTAAATATTTTAATGTAATATTTTAATTGAATTATAATTTATCTACGTTAATTTTATATTAATATCATAGAACAAATTTATATTTGAAATTTAGCCATGTCAAAAATAAATTTATTAATAATTGTAATAGTACATTAATTAATAAGATCAATGTCAATGATTCAAATATTCAATTTCCATTATGAAATGTTTTGATCAGTATTTATAATTTCAGAAATTGATTTTAATTGATTTACAATTTGAAAAATCAATTTATATATTCACTCATATTGAAAATGTTCGAATTCCTGCTCATGAGAACAAAAAGAGTTGCGTAAAAAAAACAAGAGTTCGAATCTTTCTTAAAAATCGGTTACTTTATTAGCATTAGCGAAGTTAGTAGCTTTCAAATTCAATTAATGCAAATCCACGCTGGGTTAAATAGCATGCATACCATGACTTTAACTATGAAATCAATCTGAAGAGATACCATATGAAAAAGCTTTAAAAAGTTACCACTTACTTTAATGCGAAGCTTGAAAGTTAGATCATGTTTACACACTAAGCAAAAAATAATGAATGCATAAATTAACTCAAATATTCATATTTTCAGCAACAAAAAAAATCCATTCACAGCTCAATTATCAATTACTATTTTTAACGATGAATAATTGTTGTTCCTCAGTTTCCATATTATTCTAGTTTAGCTAGAGAAATGGCATTTGTATAGTCCCCAAATTTTCCATTGAAAACAAAAACCTTTGTTTATTATCAAGTAAGGTCTTAGTTGAGTGTTTTGACTTCCATGACCATAAGTTAGAGTGTGTTTTGACTTCCATGACCATAAGTAAGGTCTTAGCATATTTCAATGAACTCTACAAAATAATTCATGGAAACGGTTTAACCACATTCTCTCTTTGATTATAAAAAAGTTTCTGACATATACGCTTAATTATGTTATCCAAACGCAGCATTTGCAATAGTTGCAATGGCGGTGAAATAAAACGAATAAGAGAAATTGCAAAATAAAATATCCATCTGCTACAATTGGGGAAAATAACCACATTAAGAGATTGTTCAGTCTGAATACTATACTTCCAGGGTGTGTGGTTATTGATTTCTAACCAAAAATGTGCTACATTACAAGTATAAGTTCCCAATAATAAATATCAAAATCACATACAGCAATATCTGTGGTCCATCAACAAAACTGCTTTTCAATGACTAGAATCACCACCCAATTAAAATATCACAGTAAAATAAAAGGTTGACAAAATTGTTGGCTTAAAGTTTCATTTGCCTCATTCTCAATACTTTTAGTTTAAGTAACAATGGGTTCAAGCCCAAACCTTTTGCCTTTTTGTATACATATATGCTGCAAGTGTATGATTGTTCACATTGGCTCTACATAAACCTGAAAATGAGGAACAAAGAAGAAGCTGCATATCAACAAAGGCCACGAGTTCAAAAACTGCTCATTAATCAATAATTCAGTATGAAAATAAGTCTATATGCAATTATGCAACTATAATTGTAATAATAATGTAACTCAAATATGGAAAATTTCGATTGTCGCACATGTGTGTTTCTACTCAAAGTCAATATGACGCGCATGCAAATGTTGTTACATTTTATTATTTTATACTAAGTTGCAAAGCCGGCGTGTGTATATATAAATAGTCATTACTTCTGAGACTAACCTTTGTGCTTATTGGAACATCTTACTGTATGCTTTTTTCTCTAGATCAGTCCTATGAGATATCTGCAACAAACAAAACCAGTTAGATTCCTGACAAGTATATAATGCTTCAGTGCTTGTTTCAAAGATGCACTCACCTTCTTCCTGGCAGCAGCAAGTTCCTTTTTTATTCCAGCTGAACATAGAAAGATATCAAGTAAGCTAAAGAAAGCTCTAGATTATAGGATTTACACAAAATATTACACCGTTCAACGTAAATGGCCACATTCAGCCGCATAATTTTTAGTTCTTAAAAAATAACCCATCTGTTCATTTTATATTCCTGCTTTCTTCCTCAACATCCCCCTTACTTACTTACATCACTCGGACATTAATTTTCAGCTTGTACCATTAAAAATGTCATCAAGTACTTGTTTTTTTGTGTTGAGAAAACTGACTCTAACATGACTAAACATTCTTAAAATTTGAGTTGAGTCTTGACCCTAAAAATCAGTTTGTAAGTTGATTACTACCTACCGATGATAAACATATATTCATATCATATCTCATCAATGTGAAATATCTCAACACACTACCTTCAGGCTCAAGATTGGACATCTAGAGCATGACCTGAAGAGTCGGGTTCTGTTAGGATCTTAGAATTTTTTTAGGTCTAACTCAACCATACAAAACTGACTTGTAAATGAAGACTATCCACCACTTATAAACACTAATTTAGGCCATATCTCATTCAATTTGGGACTTCTTAACATAAATAATATCGTTAAATGTAATTCCTGCATATATAGTACAGAAGAGTACACGACAAAGGCTTGATCCAAAGTTTTATATTCGTTACTAACCATCATTTGGCTCCAAGGTCAGTGCCTTCTTAAAGCTTTCAACTGCAGCATCAATGTCATTCAGTGCCATGTATGCCTGGTGAAATGGACGTAACATAATAAATTAATAATTATCAGAGTAAAGAACAGAAAAAAGCAGGACACATTAAATACCAGCAACTAGATGCCTGACATAGTAAAGGATGACAAAAAGCTTCTAGCTTATGACACATAGCTATTCAATAGCCATACCAACCTGTCCTTGGCGGAACAAAGCTTTGGCATTGCTATCTCCTTCACGCATGGCAAATTCTGTGTCTAACAATGCACCATTAATATCCCCTAATTTCAATTTACAAGCCTGTAAACATATGAAAGGAAAAAATAATAATCAGTAGAGTGAGATCAGTTTATATATGCAGAGTGGCAACAGGACTCAACAAATGAAACAAAAGTAAATTGTCAAGGTAATTAATATAGGTGCATTTTAAAGTTATCGGCAACAGTGTACAATTCCAACTTACAGAGCTGTTAGTAAATATCTGAGACTTCATTTTTCTCAAAGCTGAACTTTTCTCTGCAAAGCCATAAATAAAACTACTTATTATATGTAAAGAAGGTGAAGTGCATTTGTAGCATAATTGCTGCACATTGCACAGTAAAGTAAAATAAATAAATAGTAACAAAATGAAGCAAACCTTCATCTATATCGTCCTTCTCCCAACAAATATCTAGGTAACGTAAAGCCTTTCGGTACTTCCTTAGAGCCATTTTGTAATCTTGTTTCTGTCATGAAAAATTATATTAATTTAAAACTATTATCAGGCATAAATATTTCATTCATATCTTAGAGGAAATAATATAGCTCATTTTACAGTATAGAAAACCGCCAATACCTTGAAATACTCATTCCCAAATGCTTTGATTGAGTCAACCGATTTCATCCACCAGTCAAGTTCACTAGGGTTATCAGCAAGGTCTGCTGGCCAATCAGGAAATGTATCACCGTCTTTGAAAAAGTTAGATATGCCATCATCTTCTCCTTCAGGAATTTCTCCACAATCCACAATTTTAACATCGAGAACAGGACGGTCTTCATCTCCGGTTGTAACATGCTCAATTGAACGGACCACGCCCATTCCTTTAGCAACTTTCCCAAATACAACATGCTTCCCATCTAGATGAGCTGTTCGGGTAGTACTGATAAAAAACTGAGACCCATTTGTATTAGGACCCGTGTTTGCCATTGATAACATCCCTTTCCTTTCATGCTTCATCTCAAAATTTTCATCTTCAAACGTGAGTCCATATATAGATTCTCCTCCAGTACCATCTCCTGCAGATATATCGCCTGCTTGGATCATAAAGCCTTTGACAATACGATGAAAGCAAGATCCCTGAAAATACAATAGAATATAAACTGAATTCAATAGTTGATCCTTGAGCTAATATAGGCGATTTATTTTTTAGGAGATAATAATAGGAAAAACACAAGTGGGTGTTCATATCATGAACAAACTCAGGATGCACTCGATACACGTTGATGCCCAGTAGAAACAACACTAGACAAATATATTTGAGTTACAATACAAATTTTTGTTCTATATATTGTTTGATGGTAACAATGCATAACAACATTGTTGTGTGAGTAAAATAAGCATGTGAATATTTGTGTATGCCTACAAAGCCCCGAGACTTAATACAACACGAACGCGATATGGCATAAATACAAGGATAAACGAAATTCTTTAAACCTAAAGATATGACACAACATAGATATTTAAGGATTAACACAAATTTATTATGTTAATATCTATTTATATAACTTCGTGATCCTCCAATCTTTTACAGTTGAGTCAATGAATATATCAATGTCAATTTGATAAAAATAAGGAAATATGAATGTCTCTCAAAACTAAACTCGTCAAACCGACATCAATGAGTCGTCTCAACCATAAAGACGAGGAGAGTCGTTACCTTATACTTTGGAGAGTTTTGTTGACTTTTAAACAAGTAACTGTGGCGGACTACTTATTAAGGTGGTCCACTAAAAGAAGAAACAATACAGGAAAATTTACCTCCACCCAATTAAAAATAAAAGTAGAAACTTTCAGATTAAAAAAGTGAACGACTAAAAGGTATCCAATCTAGAATCAAAACAATAAAGGGAAAAGCCCTGTTTTCAGAATTGATCGTCCAATTGTGAGTAAGAAACAACACCTCCAAGTTCAAGTTCAACCCTTTTTTTCTAGATTACTTCAAATTCAAGATCTTTAGAAGCGCCAACAACTCTCATAATGAAAATAAAACTACTACTAGAAGACAGATTGTTCCAAACCCAAATATTTAATTTTTAAATAAGAAGACACAGAGCAACCCGTTTGATTTTAATAACAAAAAAAAAAAAAAAAAAAAAAAAAAAAAAAAAAAGCATTTGATAAGTGGAAAAGTAGAATTGAAGGGTAAGAAAGGACCTTAAAATGGAGGGGTGCCCCAGTAATGGGACCAATGCCTTTCTCGCCAGTGCATAGAGCTCTAAAATTTTGAGCAGTTTTGGGAACAATATCGTTGAAAAGCTCAATCACTATCCTTCCTTCAAGCTCTTCTCCTATGCTAATGTCTAAGAAGCACCTTGTTCTCCCCATTTTTAACTTTAATGACTCAGAACTCAGAACTGTAATGTGTTATTTGTTTTGAATTGAATTGGATGCAACAGGATAGTATAGTATAGAAGACCTTCTAGATCCTTCCTGAGATCTTTTCTTTCAGAGTTCAGAATTCAAACAGTAACAATTACAAACACAGTGGGTGACAATGTATATTATAATAATAATAATAATAATAATAATAATAATAATAACAATAACGATGATCATGATGATAATAATAATTATTAATAATAAACTAAAAATTGAAATTTATTATTCCAACTTGTGAAATTTTAAAATTGTTATTATTTATACAAAGTTTTCATTTTTGATTTTTTAATCGTTAAGACTCTAAAAATAATAATAAAATAAATTTCTATTGTGTATTCATAAATTAAATGATTTTTGATAATTTTTCTATAAATTAATATTATTTTTATGAATAAAAAAGTTAAAATTATTTATTAATTGTTATATTTTAATAAATACATTATATAGGACTAAATAAATATTATGCTATATATAATATATTTAATATAATCTGTTGTGAATAATAAATTTTTTAAAAAATATAAATTTATTTTATTAACATTTCTAATAATTAATATTAAATTATTATAATTTTATAAAAATAGAAATTGATTTTTTAAAAATTATTTATTGAATGATTAATTTAAATATTAAATATATCGATATATATCGGATTCACATCCAACATAAATTCTCGAATAATAAATAAATAAATGAAAAAGACATTTGAGAAGGTGACTCTTCCTCTGCAATGGCGCTTATGTTATATGTAATGCATGCTCATCTGACCATCTCTAGAAGCGTAGTGGATGAGTTTGGTTTATTGGAAGAAAGAAAGCTGTATGAAATTAAAATCAAAAAAATATACGAATTAGTTTGGTTTGGTTTTCCAATTATTATTTTTTTTCTAAATCAACGAACAACATAGTGCTTTAGTTCGGTTTGATGAAATTGATATTTTAAAATTTTAAAAATATAAAAAATTAGTTTTTTTTAAATGCTATTATTAAATGATTAAAAATTAACTGTGCTAAATAAATAAAAACAAATGATTAAAAACATATATGGGTACAACATATTTTTTTTTTTAAAAAAAACCCTTTTAATAGTCTGAAATAAAATAAATAGTCATAAAATATAATAGTTTGTTTTGTGCTTTGAGTGATTAATTTTAAATAATATTAAATTGA
>JBBPBT010000938.1:1906627-1926441 GCA_037974875.1 Cicer bijugum | reverse complement strand
ACATAACTTTAATATAAATGAGGAGTATATTACACCTCCTACGTAAAGCAAAAGAGTCTGTCAATAAAAATATTTGTATAGTTATGGTATCAGATAAAATTATGTGGACGTAAAAAAGAAATATATCATTTAATCATTAGTTTTTTAACTTTTCTTTTTGTATATGAACTCAAAATCTTATGACCATGCAATACTTTCTCGTGAATTAAATAAAGAGTATTTCAATATATATAAAAAAGTCAGATTTACATAAACTATATGGTGACATTAAATATAACTCTATGGTCAAGTGGATTAAGTGGCTATCACTATTATTGCTGTATATATGACCCGGATAAAGGTACCACTTTTTTCAAAGTGGAAGGAAATTAAATTCTCCTATCCATTTATTTATTTAATGCCACAAGCCTGCGTTATCTTTGCCCTGTCTCTTCTATTGCCTGCGCCATGTGAGCATTTTTTTTAAGTAGAGAGGTCCCATTTAGCCGCACCAATATAAATAAATGGATTCGATAATTCTATTTTTATTTTAATAATAATAGGATTAAGCCATTAAGGGTTGTTTTGACAGTATATATCTAAATAAAGTGAAGTTTTGTGATAATTTTTTCTAATAATATTTGACAAGTATTACGTGTATCTTTTATTTCTGTTTAACTTTATATTTGGATCATAATTATTATGTAAACACATTAAAATGATACATTTTTAAGTACATAAAGAATGATAATGTTTGCTATACTGTTTTTGAAAATCATAAACAACCTTCACTTTGCTTTGTGCTTTAAAAATATTAGGAGTGGGGTGATTACCTTTTCTTTTATACAAAATAACTACCTATTATAATTTTATAAGATATATATTTCATTAATTGTCAATAGAAAAATACAAATATAAATTTTTTAATAGTAAATTTTAAAGTTTTCATACTTTGGACTGACTACCATTCCTTAATCTAAAATTTTCTGAAAAAAAAATGTTTCATTAAGCTTCAAGAATATCATTATGTCTCATGTTTGCTTCTAAAAAAATTTAATACTCTCTCATGTTATATGAATAAAAATTTTATTGTGCAAATAATTTAAATTTGGTTAAAAAGTACGGTATAGAATGAAAAAAATTACATCTAAAATAATAAAAAAAAAATAAATGCAAAGTTTAATTTCTATATGCTAAAAGTATAAAAAAAATATTAATTGTTGATTTATTATATAATTAATAATATATATAACTTTTAAAGTAATTATAATAAAAATTATATATTTTTATTTAATTATTGTGATTAATTGACAATGTAAATATATAAATGAAATTCAATGCTAAAATTATATTATTTATATAAATATATTTTTTTATCCACCGACATTTTCTTTTATTTTTGCAAATGAGTGCTACTTGTATCCTTGCTTGCTGAGCAGATTCATCTTGCCACCGTGACCTTCACCGCCCGAAAAACTCTTTGGAAGAAGAGAAAATAGTAGTACCAGCTAGACCCTTTCATATTAGTAATAATTGGTGCAGTGAAGGTCGTTATTTAGGACTGGTAGTTGAGACAAAAGCTGTGTTTATCACATGGAAATGGAATTCTCATAAATGTGATGCTTAGTATAGCCAGTAACAACAGAGATTCACATGGTGTAGCCGTCCTACAAATTTGGGTACATATGCAAATTCAAGGTTAGCTCTTAGACATTAGACATGGACAATCTCACCAAAAGCATAAACATGTGATCTGTAGTGCCACTGCCACTTCTATGTTAGCTATCTCCTGGTATATAATCCTAAACATTAATTAGTTTTTCAAAAATAATATTTTCCTTTTAAAATTAAAAATTTTGGCGGAAAATATTTTGAATAAGATACAATCAATATATTAATAAATGTTTAATTCATATTTTATGACTCATATATATATATATATATATTATATTGCATGTCATCTAAATGCTCGAGGGAATAAATATGTGTGATTTGAATATGCACTATATTATGTCAAATTTTTTGGTATGGTATTTAATTAAATATTTATTGTTGTTGTTTATTGAATTTCGATAAACTGTTTAACAATAATTTTCCGTTACTGAAGATATTATCGAGTTAAGTCATAAACTATGTCACTCCCTTTAAGATATTTTTTGGCACTGTTCAAAATTGTACAAATAAACTATCAATCATCCTCAATATGACTATAATGACCACTCTAAAAGTATGATACAAACACTCATAAATTGAAAACTGAAATAACAGTGTATTAAAATTGACCTAAAAGTATCGAAGGGATATATAAAAAAGGAATCATCCTAAAAATATTGAATGGACATAAAAAAACGAAGTGACTCAAAAGTGTATGGGAACAAGAAAAAAATAAAAAGGTTGAAAATTACATCTAAATATTTTTCACAAAAGAGTTTCACACTCTTTATATAATAATAAAAATTATTTTTCATATATAAACTATTTAATATATAACTTTAATATTTATAAAATTTTAAATTAATCAACATATAAAAAGAATTTCAACATTAAATTTTAACCATTTTTAAATTCAGGTGCTAACGTAGAAATATGTTCCAAGAGTATTTGTTTGTGTCTCATAATTTTTGGCTCTCTACATCTCCATTACATATGGTTGTTGCTAATGAATAGAATAGGCTGAATGAAAGCCAACCTCATTGAATTTATTTAGATTTCCTACACGCATAGTCAATTTTTTGAATCTACAAATAAAAGTTGTTTAATATTAATTCAACGGCTCTAAAATGTTAATTGTATTGTGGACAACATTTCACTAAATCACCTCAATATCACATATATTAAAAGATTAAAAATGTGACGTGTCTTGGATCCCAAAGCAACTTCCGATAGTATTTTCAATTATTGCAATTTCAAATTTCTTTGATTGTTTACTATATACAGTGACTCTGTCTCCTGGATGATCAAAATTCAAAAGTAAAACATATTGGTCTTGGCCATAACCAAGAATGTCCACTTTCCTTGTCTTTTCTGCATCCCAAAAGTTATGTATCATAATTAGTCCACACCTCACTTCTCAGAATCCAAAGATGATGACTATACAAGTAGCAATCAATAATTAATAAGATTTCCACTTTTATATAAGCACTGAATATTAATACTCAACAAACAGTCTCAAAAAAACCTTAGTGTTGTTCAAGGATTGCAGATCCAGTGTTACTCTTAACTCCAACAACATTTATTGATTTAAAAGATTAAAAAAAAAAACCCCAGCCAACAAATTGAAGGATTTGAATGCCATTCACGCTCACAACAATGTCTTATACGCAATTATACTCATTGAAACCGTCTAATTAAAAAAAAATACATATTTTAATAAATTTTTTATTATTTATTAATATAAAATCTATACTTAAAATCTAAATCATGTGATTAAGATCAAACAAAGCTTCATCTTTTATAGTATGTTATTTCAAGTTTATGTGCACTCCCTTCATATATTAAAAGTTAAATTAAAATTTCAACAATCTTCAATGAAAAAATTCTCAAATCCAAACACTTGATTGTCTAGACTAAAAAAAAGTTTTTTTTTTATTCCACCTAAGTTTTAACTCAATCCAAATGTCAAAATTATAAAATTAGACATCATAACACATAGCAATTGTGCATTTACAGTTATATTTACTTTTCCGTATAAAAATAAAATATAAAATAAAAAAGAAAAGAAAAGAAGAAGAAAAAAATTCCAAGCCCATGAATCACGCATTACCATTGGAGAGAAATGCAGGTAAAAAACACAAAATAACTGAGCTGAAAACAATAGAATTTTCAAAGTCTAAACACACAACAAAATATTATGTGAAATTATGAACATGAACAATGAACATTAGTTCCTAAGAGTAATTAATTAACTACTACTATTATGACCAAAAGAGCTTTGCCTTGATTGTTGGTCTTCTTTTATCTCTTGAGAATCTTCCACCGGCGGAGAATTATCGCCGGCATCGAGTTCAGTCTCCGGCGGAGGTGGAGGAGGAGGTGCAATTCTGCCGCCGACACAAGAGGAGCATTTGGTTTCAACCCATGATTCAATGTCGTATTGGCCATAACCCATGACCCGGCGGCCCGAACAAAGCCTACCAATCATACCCGCGATGACACCCAAAACAGTGATGACTGCAAGAACCGCTATGACGGGTCCAACTGACCCATGACCCGAATGGGTTGTGAATGATTGTTGCGTTACTTGTATGGGTGGTGGTGGCTGTTGCACAATTTGTGTTGTTGACATTTGAGAACAGCTTCTTTGCAATAATATTTCAGATTTTAGTTTTGGGTTTCATATAAGGTTTTGATGAGAAGATGATAATAAGGGATTCTATAACTTCTTAACATGAGAACCACTTGGTGACATCCACCGCTTTTTAAAATCTCTTCACAATAATGAAGAAAGATATGAGAAATTATATTTTGTTACTAATTTTTCATATATATATATATATATAATTTAATGTTATTTTTTAGGGGCATTTTTGTATTTTAAAATTCTTCATATTTTCAATTTTTTTTGTATAGATTTAAATATTTGACTTTATACGTAAGTTTGTCTTTTTTATTTTTGTTTATGTAAATTTTTTCACAATTATACCATTTTCTTTAAAGTTATATTTCAAAATGACCAATTGGTCGCACTTCTCTTGGATTTACTATTTCATGCACCATAAAATAATAACAATTTTGGTCGAATCACATGACTTGATGAGTGTTAAACTTAATGACTTCATATTTAATCTTGTACATGCAATCTATCTTGTACATGCAATCTTATGTGTATACTCGATCATAAATTAATAATGTCTAATGTTGTTGTCTGATTTCTACATATAAAACTCTCATATTATAACAAGTTGTTTAGACAAAGCAGTGACTAAGAGATTGCATGTACCCTTTAGCATTGCGTTTATTGACTTGACGATGTTTGTTGTCATGTGTCTCCATCATTGACCTTAAGAATACACCAAAGTCCATTGTTTTGGGGGATATATATTGACCCATCTTAAAGCCTTTGAATTTATCATCTTAATTTAACTGCAGTGATATTTGAATGATGACTCACTTAATGTATATCATTTTATCAATGAGGTAAAAATTGTCAAGTATTATAAAGTGATAAGTGGAAAATATACGAAGAATAATTAGATCATTATACATAAAAGTGATAAGTTTCATATGTAGTACTCACGTGTTGACGGATGATCATGTCAACCATGATTTGGATTACCATAAGCACTTTTAATAGATTCATACTTATCTCAAATCAACCAAATGTTGACTTGAGTTGTGATGTATCTTCTCAGATTTTTCATAAAGAAGCTCCAAACACCCCTTATCTCCCCTTCCACAAGTGCATAAGCAATGAAAATTGTATTTTTGTTTCCATTATGTGCAATGACTAACAACAGGGTTCCGTTGTACTTATCGTACAACTAAGTTTCATCAACCGAGACAATTGGTTTAAACAATTTGAACCCAAAGATGAATTGACGAAAAGTCTAGAATAGTCATTTTAAAATTTTTAATTCATGTAACAGAGTATTATCATAATATGCAGGTGATACTTCTATTTCCACAATAATTGCTATAATTTTTTTTTTGTATGGTCAGCAACCATATTAAAAGGTCATTATAAGACTTCTACTGATTCCCATAAATCGTTTCAATAATCGTATTATTTGCCATCCACGCCTTTTTATAGGTTATTGTGTAGATGTATCATTCTTAAATATGTGTAATGATCACTTTACTTGAATTGATGGGTCAACTTTTAAAAGTGACTTTATGTTGTCACATATTGGGATGATCATGTGACATAGAGGAATTTGCATAATTGTGGGACTATTTAAAGCAACTGACCCATTATTTACTTTTTTGGTTTAGTGAAGCCCTACATTTGAACAAGCATCATGAATTCACACAATTAATTATATATGTGTATTGATTAGATTGCATTACATGATAATTGAGTGAGTGTTTTATGTTGTAGTGGTTAGTTGCAAGTTGACAATCTGGTCTACTATAAAACTTCATTCCAATCTCAAGAGATGGAGGTGGTACATTAGAAGGAATATCAAATTCAGCGGATTGGTCAGCATAACCCAAATTTAGGTTACACATATCGAATGGTGGATCGAATCTTGTTGCAATGGAATGAGGTTAGGGCTCTAGGTCGTCATCGTCATCCTCCTCATCGAAGTATGTTTGCTCTTCACTCTCCTCATTTATTTCTTCTTGGTCAAAATCACTCACATCACCTAGTGGAATATACAGTTCAGGTTGGTAGGATTCATAGTTTTGAAAAGAATAAGTGTGTTGTGTTTAAAAATGATATTGAGGGTGAGATATGGTTGAGGATGATGGCTTATCAACGTCTGATAATGGATGACCATTCTCAAATGTGACATATAACTTCATGAAACTAATTTGCGACCACTATTTATGCACACCAAACACAAGTTCAATATATTCGTCGTCTTCAACATTTAACAATTCATAATGAACTAGACTCACTCTGGCCAAAAGAGGCAAGGTGTCAAAAATTATACACCATTTTATTATTTTATAACTTCAACTTGTATGAAGCCATGAATGACCTCCTATTGGTCATCGAAGTTCTTATTTGAACGAATATGGATTTATGAAATGGAGCTAATTGAACTTTATGTTACATTTGTTTATTTGATAAATGAAATTCTATCATTTCTTTGACCACTAATTCTCCCATAATTGTAATGTTTCTATTCAATGAAAATATTTGTTTATTTTCAATGTCTTTTAAACTTTATAAATAACCAAGTATATCATTATCCTCCACACAACAAAATTTAACACTTTCACTCTTTAAATATACATATTTCTTATTTGTTTTTAGTCACATTTTAATTGTCATCTAAATGGCTTTATTATTATCATCTATATGATACTTTTATTGTTAACGATATAATATATTAAAACACTCATTTATTTATACTATTTTATTTCTTTGTATGCATACATTACTAATAAATCGTTTATATATCAATTTCTCTAAAGATCTTACCTACGTCTAACATGCAATAATCCAAAAGGCAATTGGTATGGAAAGCATCGACACATTTGATTTACATAATAGAAATACATCAAATCGATAGAGTGAAACTACAAGAACATGAAAAAAATAAATAAGTTGACTATAGTTGGACATTATTCTACTAAAATGAGAACAAATAGTGAAATAAACGAGATAATCATATTCTTCATAGTCAACCTTTAAATGTTGAATTTTAACCAAGTTATGAATACATGGTCTGGTTTAAAAAATTCCAAACGATATATTTATGTAGAAAACTAATTGGTTGATCATCATGTTAATCCATTCCAACCTCTACCACAATCTATGTAACATATTTTTTTTAGGAACCAATGTTCAATACAACACAACAAAGTCAATATTATACATCAATGACGTAATGTCCAATACAACACAACAAAATCAATATTATATACCAACACCACATTCAAATGTCTCTCATATTTTTTTCCACACACCACACTAATTATACGGGTTCACATCGAGGGAACAATTAACAAGTACAACAAAAAGACAATCGTTGACTATTCTTTGCATCGAGCGAAGATGAATTATTGTATAACATGTTCAATACTCATTATAATATACATGAGTCTACTACTCAGTTAATTAATAATATGTATCAACAAAACTTTCAGATTCTAAATTTTGTGAATGCATATATTCTATTAAATCAAATAGCGAAGGTAGAAGTAGTTCTTCTGCATCACTTCCCCTCTCGACATCCATAAGAACAAAAAGATGAAAATGAAGAAGAAGAACAACAAATTCATGATGTACCAAGACGTCATCAAATTCCTGTACGTGTGATAAAACATCGACAACGTGGTACTAGAGACCACATTCGACATTAACTTTATCATAATTTTCTTAAAATTTGTATTATTTTTTATGAATAAATTATATATATATATATATATATATGATTAAATAAAAAAATGGATGTAAGAAATTCATTTTTTTAAAAATGACTTTTTTATTAAAAAAATTAAAAAATATGAAATCGTTTCGTTAATTGAGGCTTCGTAATATGATAAAAAAATGAGTATTTTTTTTAATCTAAATATCCCTTTTTTGAAAAAAAAATTAACTAAAAATATTCCATTTTCAACAAAAAGTAAATCAAAATGTTCTATTTTTTTACACTAGTAGGAGGGCGCATTTCCGGGATGCGAGTGAATAATATTTTTTAATTTTATTTTAACTTTTGAAAAAATTGAAAAATTGTTGATTTAATTAATAAATAATAATTATAATATTTTAAAAACATAATTATATTAATAAATTAAATAAAATACATTAAATTGAAAAATAAAATATATAAAACTTAACACAGTTAACTAGATGTGTTAAAACAAATAATATATTCATAATATTTTGCAGAAAAAATAACAACACAATTTTATTTTGTTAATAACTCTCTTTTATTTTTATTTTGATCTAATAAAAAATATAAATAATAATAATAAAATAAAATATTGTTTATTTTAATTAACAAAACAATAATAAAACATTTAAAAAAAATTAAAATACATTTAATAGAAACAATATACATCAAACTTAATGTGGTTGAGTAAATGTGGCAAAACAAATAAGATGTCACTCCTATTGTGCATATACTAGCAACTTAATTCTATTTTGTTAAGGACTTCATCCTATTTTTTCTTCGGATCAAATAAATAATAATAATAAAATAAATTATATTAATAAAATAAAATACATTAATCTAAATAAATAAAATATATTAAATTAAAAAATAAAATAAATTAAAAAAATATATCAAATTTAAATTAATAATTTAAATGTCTTTTAGATTGACTCCAACCAGGATATGATGAAGTGAATAAAAGAGATATTATTCTATAAATATATACAAAATAAGACATTGTTGTTTACAAAATAATATTAAGTGCTAATTTAACAGAAAAATATGTGAATTATTAAAATAATATAAAATATTATTTATTTTTAATTTATTATTATTATTTTTATTTATTAAATTCGAGTAACACTAAAAGGGAATTTTTAATAAAATAAAATTTAATTATTTTTTATTAGTTAAATTAACAATATTTTCACTTTTATAAAAGTTAAAAAAATAAAATGAAATAACTGGTCGCATTCGGAATGTGAGCTCCCATTAAAGAAAAAGAAAAGAAATTTTTACGATTGTATTCCGGAGATGGATTGTACTAAAAAGTATAGTATTTTAATATTTTTTTTAAAGTGAATTTTTTTATTTAAGTATATAAAAAAATAGATGTTTAGATAAAAAATCCAAAAGATGATAAATAGTTTTAAGTGAGAGTATATTGATAAATTTTATTTTAAAGGTGAGTTATTTAAAAAGAAAAACCCTAATTTGAAGTCGTTTTATTCAAATTAAAAACCAGGGTTTATTGTTTGTGTTTTTACAGTGAGTTGTATCGTCTCTTACTATTCTTTCTATCCTCTGATTTTCCCATTACCCTATCACCACCAACATTCCACCTTCCGCCACCCTCCTTCCTTCTTTCTCAATCTTTTAGTTCTGGTTCGTGTCTATTCATCCTTACCAACTTTTTTCTCTTCTTTCAATGGCTGTTTTCATTCTTATTTTTAACATTTTTGTTGTTGTTGTTGTTGTTGTTGTTGTTGTGTTGTTTCATTGAATTATTCTTCTTCCATTATGTTGATTCTTTTCAAACATCTTGCCTATTTTGTTAAGTAGGAGATGGGATTTTTTCCCAAAATTCTGACTTGATTTTTTTCTCTTATGTGAGATTGATTTTCACGTTGTTTTTGCACTGTAGCCTTGAAATCGTGACTTGCGAATGATTTGCTTAAACAATGTTGATTATAATGAATAAATTATTAATGTTTTTGCAAGAAAAAAATATAGTGATCATCTGGTTTTATTTTTATAGTTCTCACAGGGCACCAAATATCTTAGGACCGGCCCTAATAGGTTTGATTCTCTTCATACCATAAGTTACAACAATGGGAAAGACAAATATAAGGTTAATCCCTTTTTCTCTTCCGAATAATAAAGTTAGTTTCCTATCTGATTGATTTCCCTATATGCAATCTGAGGTTCAATTTTTCACGAGTGCAGGTCAGATTCAAAGTCGAATCACAAGTTTGAAAGGAAGCTACAGTTTTATACCAGTAAGTTTTGGAGATCAAGTTTTTTTTTGTATTCCATTACAACATCATAATGTATGGTTATTGACGTGTGTTTCGAAGCTGTAATAGAATATAAACAGTTAGTTTATTGAGAAAATAAAATAAAACACAATATCTGAGGTGCTAGTTTTATGTAAGGATTAAGTGGTCCTATGTATCTGTTTTATTTACGTGTATATGAAGTTTATAGCTGGTAGTTTGGTGCAATGTTACGTGAACCTGTCTAGATTATAACTTGTTCCAACCCTTGATGTTATTGTAGAGGTGAAGGATGCTGTTGCTTCCTTGACTGCCCAAAAGTCTATTGCTAAGGTGAGAATCTCATTTTTTTTTTTGGAGTTAATGGCCAATTAACTTGTATTATGCTGGGTATTATAAATCATTGATTGAAAATTGATTTTGAGTTGTTATCTAGTTCCTGAACATGTTGAATACTTCTCTGTTACTTTCTTGTTTCCCACTTGAGTTTTGTTATGGTTGTCAACAGATTCAGATTGGGCAGGCATTTTGCCCTGATTAATATGTTTCTGCCTTGATTATTATATCGGGCTGTTCATGTGAATATGTTTCTAAGTTATGACAGAAATATTCTAATCTAAAGATATTTTTCAGTTTCATTTGATAAGCATGTATGTGCTTCCCATGTATAAAAATCTTGATGAAATATTGTGTATGTCATTGATGCATTAGTATAAAAGATGTTGGAGTTCCCATTAATATTTAAATACATATCACTTGGTAAATTATACTAACTTGAGTAACAAAGTAGCAAGCATACAATTTTTTTCTTTCTCTTTAAAAGAAAATGGGTGACTTAGTAAACTTATATCTAGACTGATGCTTTACTTTTTATGTATTTAGAACTAATTTTGGTAAAAATTTCAAGGAGTGCTCATGGAAGAAAATATTAATAGAAACTTGCAATAATTGCTGATTTCTAATAATGAGCCTTTTGTGTAAGTTGGAATTATATTGTGCATCTCAATTATTTTCTGAAGCTCTCATTTAATTTCTCCATAAACACTTATTAAGATATAAGGAGTAAGGACCTTTTCCTAAATGAAGAACCATCACCTTCATTTAAATGAAAAACTCCCACTAATTAAGAGCTAATCCAAACCAGAACATACAAATTATATTGGATTTTTGTAGACAAATCTTTATTGAGATTGTCCTGGTGACACAATTGCTTCATTTTTATTCTAACTGAACCTAGGTTGTTTTAGATACATGTCAGGCTTATTTTATAGGCAAAATTGAGTATTATTAATTTTCTGAACATGCGGTATTCTGTCAGAAAAATAACAAACAAAATAGGCGGCAGAAAAAATTGAAAGCATATAACCTCTCTTCACTTTTAGAGTCCCTTCCAGAGTTGAAGGCTCCACAAAAACCATGCAACGAGGACAACTTTAAGCTTAATTGTAATTCAAGACAAAAATTAGTGTGAGTGTTAACTATCATAATTCAACAATTATATTGACAACTTTACATTTGATGCATAAAATAGTATATATAACTACTATTTACTTGTTAATCAGATTGAAGGAAGGACAACGATTGTCTGATATTTTTAAGGATCTTTCCTTCCAAATGGATCCCTTGGCTGCCATTCATCAACACTTACTGAGCACACGACCAGTTGTAGTAGAGGAACAACCCAAGAAAAAAAGATTCAACACAAATGGGTCGAAGAAGAGGAAGAATAAATCAAAGGCTGGGACTGGAGGGCAGTCTATGGATATGTAAGGCTTCTTGTGTAGATGCCAAAATGGGCCCCCTTTCTCATGGTCTTTCTATAAGTGAACTACTTCTTGTGAACCACTTCTTGGAAGCATTACTCTAGTTAATTTGTGAATGACGACATCTAAAATTTCCTAAGCAAAGTATATAGTGATATGTCCATGGAAGTTTTTTTAGGGTATGTCCATGGTTGTCAATGATTTTTATATGTTGAATTTTGCTTTTAATGTAGAAAATGAGAATCTGCCTTTATTTTGTTTTCATTGTCAATGTATTAGTCAAGGAGGGGAGTTGACATATTTAACCGTCACTTTGACTGGTATGCAAAGCCAGCAAATTCAGGGCTTTAAATAGCTTTTATGCATTGCCAAGCTTATTTTTGTCTTTTGAGTTGTGTTTTGTTGAAAAGTAAGCAATGGAAATTGAGTTTCACATAGAAAGAGAACTTAGAAGAATTTGAGAATGAAATTGTGTTTCATTCAATTGAGTAGAGTATACAATGCCTTGTATACCAAACAATGTATATATCTGAGCAACAAATCATGTTATCAGTATTAACAGAATGTAACCAATTCTAAATACCCCAACTAAAAATAGAAAGTTCTAAGCCATCTAATGCTAACACACATGTCAACAAATCCCCTTTGACTTAACTTTCACCCGCACAACTTCGTTTGGACTTTGGCCCAGGCAGTGCGTAAGCATATTAGCTGGATTATCACCAGTGTATATCTTCTCCAAGCTTATCTTTCCTCTTGCAATGACTTCTCTCTCAAAATGTAGCTTGTCATCTATGTGTTTTGTCCTCTCATCATGGTATACTTGATTTCTTACCAAGTGAATACTACTTTGATTATCACAGAATACCTTGGTAACAACTTGTTTTGTCTCCATGCTCTTAACCATTCCTCCCATCCAAATAGCCTCCTTTATTGCTTTAGTAACAACAGTATATTCAGCCTCAGTGGTGGACAAGGAAACAACATGTTTGAGATTGCATTTCCAACTACTTTAACACATACCTTGTCAAGGATCTCCTAGGACCTCCTAGTCTCCAAACATCCAACATAATCTACATCTACAAAACCCATCACTTCAAACTTGTTGTGTTATGTCTGCCATACCTCAAACCAACGACTGAAGCTCCTCGCAGGTACACCTGTATATCCGTTTCAAGGCTTCCCAATGTAGGCTTCCAGGATTTTCCATGTATTGGCATACCAAAATCACAACATAGGTCAATTCTTGCGTAGTGCAAATCGTCAAGTACATAAGGCTGCCCACTGCATTGGCATACAGAACTTTCTTCATATGAGAGACCTCATCCTCGGTCTTTGGTGCATGTTTCTTGGAGAGCTTGAAGTGTTGTGCCATAAGTGTCACTACAACCTTTGAGAAATTCATACTGAACCTACTCAACACCTTCTCAACATAACTCTTGAGAAATGATCAAGGATCCTGCTATTCTGTTTCTCAGAATTTGCATACCCAAAATTTTATTTGCAGCCCCCATGTCCTTCATTTCAAACTCACTTTCAAGCATTTTCTTCACCCTTTTAATTTCTTCTTTGCTTTTACAAGCAACCAACATGTCATCTACATATAAGAGGGGAAATACAAGCTCTCCAATTACTGTTTCCTTCCAATACACACAACTATCAAACTTGTACCATTGCCTTTGGGACTGTTTTAAGCCAGAGTGACCTTTTTAACAAACATACCTTGTCTTCATCACCCTTTCTTACAAACCCTCGAGGTTGAGTCATTAAAATCTCTTCCTCAAGTTCACCATGGAGGAATGCTATGCTAACTAACATCCAGTTGTTCCATCTCCAAGTCCTCTTGTGCAACCAAGGACATAATCATCCTTATGTATGTATGCTTCACTACAGGCGAGAACACCTCATTATAATCAATCTCCTCTTTTTGAGTGAAGCCTCTTGCTACCAATCTAGTTTTGAACTTAGCCTTTTGTACTCTAGGAATTCCCTCTTTGATCTTGTATAACTCACTTGCAACTAACAAGCTTATTACATTTTGGTTTTCTACCAACACCCAAGTACAATTCTTGTGCAAAGAATTTAACTCTTCATTCATGGCTGATATCTAGTGTTGAGATTAATCACAATTCACAATTTAAAGATAATTCTTAGGCTCCTCAGAGTCAATTTCTTCTGCTGCTGTAAAAGCAAAAGCAACCATGTCAGCAAAACCCAAATCTGTTTGGTGCTTCAGTGTTTCTTCTTTTTCTATCCCTTGCAAGTAAATAGTCTTCCAGGCCTTCTTCATCACTTGGTTCTTCATTGTCTTCCTGAATCAAGGGTTCAAGGCTGACCTCATGCTCACGTTCTGTGTTTCTCAACTCTTCTGCTGACAACTTTGATGGCTCCACCTCAAGTTGAGTTCCTCCAAAACTTTTTTCATTTTCTGGCTGCTGGTTTGAATCTGGCTTTTGGTAATACACTTCAGTTTCCCTGAAAACCACATCCCTATTGACCAACACTCTAGGCTGCCCTTTTCCCATGCACCATAGTTTTGCTGAGGGGTTCCTCTTACTGTTTTGTGCCTAACAATCCTCTTATTTCTCTACAAAACTGATTGAATTCTTCGGAACAGAACTCTAATCCATTGTCAGTCCTTAACCTCTTTATTCTTTTACTGGTTTGGATTTCAATTAAAGTACACCACTCTTTAAACTTGAAAAATGTTTCATCCTTTTAAGAATAAAAACCCGTACCTTTCTTGAGTAATCATCAATGAGAGAAAGGAAATATCGAGCTCCACTATGTGAATACATTCTTGTTGGTCCCCAAAGGTCACTATGGATATAATCCAAAATTCACTTGGTCTTGTGAACTGCAGTGTTGAATTTTAATCTCCTTTCCTTGCAGAAGATGCAATGCTCACAAAACTCCAATGACTTGATGTTATCCTATCATCTCAATTCCTTGAGCCCTCCTTCACTAATGTGAGCCAACCTCATATGCCAAAGTGTTTTCTTTGATTTTTTATCTTCAGAAACAACATTGACAGTACCTATGGGAACACTTCCTTGAAGCATGTATAGACCCACCTCTAGCTTTCCCTTTATCATCACCATGAAACCCTTTGTGATCTTCATAACTCCACCTTCAACTTTGCACACATAACCTCAATGTTAGTGATGAAGATGGGTTCTCTTCTATTATCCAAGTCCTTATATCCGTCTTTTAGTTTTTCTTATCAAAGTGTTATCTAATGTACTTGTGATAATGTGAATCTGAGATTTGAATTATGTGTATATGAATGTGTGTGACAATGTTGTGTAGTGTTTGCTATGAGCATTTTTAGTGTGTCATATGGCTTATTGGGCTGCTACTTCATTTAGGTCCAACCTGCATTGCTCTGCAACTGTATGTTTATTTGAGTTGCAAGTAAAAATCATCTGATGCAATTGTTGATATAAAATAAATTAGCTCATGACCTTTTATAGTTTTTCTTTCCTTCCACAATTTCTATTTTGATTATAAATTTGTGCTCCCAATTTATAATTATTTCTTTCATGTTAAGTTGTTAACTAATTCTCAAATGCTTTTTGGATGGAGAGATCAGTACCACTTGGTTTTCACTTCTCATTGATATGTCACTCTAGATAGAAAACAAATACTTCAAATAAATTTGTTGCTGTCTTGAGTTCTTTATTTTTCTTTCTGTCCATAACTAATTGTGTACTCACTAATATGTCAATGAATGAATTGACAAATGGTCATTTTTTTTTTTTTAAATTTGGCACTATCTTTTTGGAGGATTGATTGCGAGTTGTTACAAGTTGTGATATTTGATATTATGCCTTAAATAATGGAAGTGTCTCTAATGAAGGCTCGAATAGCATTTAGAGCCCTAAACCGCATAATAAGGTAAGAAGCACTTATTCATGTGCACTTGTCAAATTACTATCAAATAACATGAAATTAATCATAGTACCATCCTACTTCCAACAGTCAACATCAAAATATGGAAATGGATTTGCTTCTGTGTGCAAATCTTGAACGTCTTGAATTATTTGGACATTTTAAATTTTGTGAACTGATGTATATCTTTTCAAACTTCAAATGGATGAAGTATATTTTATGGAGGAAATTTAGGTGCATTTTACTTTTTGTATGGTTGTTAATTTAACCGAATATAATTTTATAAAATTCAAGATTTTCTCAAAACTTATTTAAAAAAAAATGTGTTTTATATTAAAAACCATAAGAAAAACACATAAAGAAATTCGTCTAAATTTTTTTTCATATTTTGTTCACTCTTATCTTTTACTAACAGTTTATGAAAAAAAATATTTTTACGAATCAATTAGTTGAAAAATAATTTTTAAAGGTTAATTAGTTAAAGACCAATTTTAGTCTCAGAAAAAATTGCGAGAAACAATTTAATCGCTGAAAAAAATCAAGTGGAGACAATTTTATCCTTTTTACATTGATAAAAAAAAATGGAGAAAGAAAAGAAAGTGAAAATAAGAGAAAAGAAATAGAAAAATAATTGATTATTTAGTAGTTTGGTATAATATAATTTGAAATGAAATTAATGTAGAAAATAATGTGTATATTTATAAAATAAAAAGGAATAATAATATATTGAAAAAAAATGATAATAAATAAAAATAAATAGTTCATTAGAATGAATAAAGAAATTTAAAAATATAAATTATAAAAATCAACAGAATAAATATATATAATAAATTCTGAATCAATCGAAGAAAATGTTTCAATTCAATAAACTACAAATATTATATTTTTATTCTCTTAATATTCTTTAACTTTTCGTTAGTTTTTATTTAATTATATATAATTTTGATTTAAAGACATTTATATCATTTTAAAAATTTATTCGTTTATTTTCATATAATATATTACATAATATAAAATGATATAAACAATGAGTGACATCTAGCAATTCATAATTTCTATCAAATTAATGAGAAAATCGGTGATACGATTTTAACCTTACCGTGACCACTGTTAAGTGTGGAGTAGCTCTCCCTTCATCCAAATGTCTTAATTAAACACAAAACATAAAAAGTGTCATCTTTGTTGGATCCAATAATTTGTTTATTAAGTTTCAAGTGTACGGGCAATCACTAATATATCTAATATCTTATATTGGTACATTTTGGCGTGACCAAACACATTTCACATATTACTTTATCGAGAGACCCAAGACACAACTTCTATCATGCAGGAGGGATGAATCCTATTTAAATCACTCATATCCATCTACATGGTTTACTGTAGACCCAATAATCATAATGACGATTGTAATGTTTTATAGTCTCAAAGTATACAACTTTCTCCAAGTAGGTATCATAGTGACTTTAAGTCAAAAAACTACTCACTATAGTCACATGAGAATTATCAATGAGACTTGCATAACTCTTATGTAACATTATCATATCAAATCAAATACAAATATTACTCATTATATTTATACATATGTAAAAATTTGATATCTCATATACACGACCCTTGAGATTTGATCATCAAGGCTACTCACATAATAGTTTTTATTCATTATTGTTGTCCCATTTAATAGTAAAACTTGGCTATAGACAATTTAAAAATAATGCTATTGTGCTCAATGGAATCTCACGATTAAATCACACTTAATGATTCATGAAACAAATTAACTATTCTAAGGACTTTATTATGCTTTAAATAAATCCATATAATAAATTAAAATGTCTCATATTACTCTATAAATAATAGTAAGTGTTAGGATACAAATAATAATCAAGGAAAAATTGTTGGCATCTAAGACTAACTCTAACAATCTTTCACTAGCACTAGAGTCAATCATGCATACTCCTAATACTCATCAATCTAGTGTGACCATCATGTTTCTTTTGAGCAAGTGGTTTTGTAAATGGGTCAACTATGTTATCCAAGGTATGAACTATACAAATTTCACATCTCCTTTATTGATGATCTCTCGAATAAGATGGAAGCACTGAAGTATATGTTTGGATCTCTAGAGAGATTTGGGCTGCTTATATTATACGATTGCATCATTATTATCACATTAACGGTCAATCATATCTACAATGTTAGGAACTATATCTAGTACAACAATGAACTGTCAAATCCAAACAATATCCTTTGATGCCTTAGAGGCAACAATATACTCAACATATTTAGTAGAATCAACGAACGTCTCCTACTTTGAACTCTTCCAATTCACATCGCCACTATTTAGACAAACATATATCTAAACTGCAATCATGAGTTATCTTTATAAATTTGGAAGCTAGCATCAATGTAACCCTTTGCAATGAGTTTTTCCTTACCACAATAAACTAAGAAATAATCCTTAGTCCTTCTTAGATACTTTGGGATGTTCTTAACTACGACCCAGTACCCCTCACCGAGATCTAATTGTTATTTTCTTATCATGCTCAATGCATATGAGACATTTGGTCTAGTACATATCATAGTGTACTTTATAGATCCTATTGTCAAGACATATGTCATTTAATTCCCTTTCATATGATGAAGTAGGGCATTGTTTGTCCATGTATACACCACGTGACATAAACAAAAGTCATTTCTAGTTAATGGGGTCTCACAGTTAAATCACACTTAATATTTCATTAAATAGATTTATTATTCTAATAAATTTATAATGCTTTTGTTGTTTCAAAAGTTTAAAAAACTTTTTAAAAAATAACAATGTCACTGATAATTATTATTAGGTTGAGTCGCGGATTAGGTCGCTCTCTTTAAGACGTTTCGAGGCACTGCTCAAATTGTACATACTATCAACCACAAAGTCTCCATGATAAAACAGCTCAGATACTCTGTATCGGAGTTCTACTGCACAGTAGAAAACCGTTCTAGAATTACACTCTCTGTATGACAGTCGAATGATTGTCAGTCGTAATATAATACTAAGACCACTCTTAAGAAATAGAAGAAAAAGTAAGAAGGAGGAGAAGAAAGAAAAACCTTAGATACGAAGAGCTGTGTATATAAATTAATTTTTTAACAATGTAACATTAATCTATATTTTTTTATAAATAATTCAGTAATTTTCTTTTAAAAAAAAGGATCTTAACAAAATATAAATTTATATTTAAATGCATTTTTATGTGTGTGTATATTTTATTCTTTATGAGTTATAATATTTTTAACTCTCACCAACCCTATTTCTAGAAATAACCTACTAGGATGTGCGTTTTTCTCTTTCACAATAAAACGTTAAAATTAATGAATTCTCCATAATTTTATGGTTGAACTCATAACCTACTTATAAAAAGAGAAAAACTCATACCCTTTACACCATTGGAATGATAATTAATAACACTTCTCCAACATTACCACGCTCTCTCTTTGAGTTTGCACCAAGTTAGAAAATCTCTTTTATATATATATATATATATATAAAATTTTAGTCTCTTTATTTTATTAAATCTACAATTTTAGTAATTTTATTTTTTCCCCATAATTTTGGTATTATAATTTTAATTTGGTGATGTGATAATTATTTTAGTGATGTGGAAAATCATGATAATGTGGATTTTTAATTAAATAAAACTGCTTTAATAATTTTTTTACAAATAAATATTTTAATCTTTTTTTACTTTGAAATTTCTGAAAATAAAAAGAATCAATTTTTAATTTTTGAAAAAAAAATTAAAAGTCGGAAAAAGTAAATTACTTTTCTTTTTTAAAGTACATATTTTTTTGTATACAAGAAATTTTCGTGACTTTTTATTTTTGAAATTTTTAAAACAAAAAAAAGAAAAGTAATTTGAAAAAAAAACATCATTTTT